>FLMG01003581.1:0-15534 GCA_900088475.1 Hyphochytrium catenoides
TGTCTGGTCGGTCAAGAACCGTCTAGCTCGGCCTTCATCACAATCAAATCGGAAAGTCGGGGTTGAAAGATGAGGTCGTCCAACCTGGTGGCGAGGCTCGGCTCTAGCCTCAGGAGCTTGACACTCGGACCAGTAAGTCATAAGGTTTCAGTACCCAAAGCAGCTTCAACAAGTAGAAGCTTCCATTTCTTTGCCAGTGCAAGAGACGAAAGCTCTGTGGACATCGAGTCTCTAAAGCGCTCTTTGCCTAAGGGATGTCTCAAGGGTGAGAATTTTCTTTTTAGGTAGACAGTAGAACTGTCGGCGTCTCTAACGCACTTATATCCCAGACCCTCAAATCGAATCTCTATGGACGGTGGGTCACTACCCAACGCAACCGCTAACTGCGCTGCAAGCTGTTGATGGCGAGACCATTTTGGCACAATTCGATAACCTCGTGGACTTGGATATCCCTACAATAGGAGCACAGGATATAGTTGACTCGATTGAAGATAGCGAAGCTATGTATGCCGACAGCACCCTTAGGAAGCGGAGAAGGAAGATGAACCAGCACAAACTGCGCAAGCGTAGAAAGAAAATGAGGAACAAGAATCGCAAGAACTTGTAGCTGTTACTCCAGATGACTGGTAGAGAGAGCTCGCGCTCAGCTTCAGAGAATATCTGAAAGCTGCATCTAGACATGGCCTAGAGAGGGAGGCCAGGTATTAGCATTGTTTAGCAAGCAGGAAACGTTTCCTGGAAAAAGTGAAAGCCATGTAAGATCTCTAGGCTCAAACTCTGTAGCAAGCAAACAAACTTGTTTCTCATGAATTAAGCAAGCTCATAGAAGACCATCGTGGCTTCTAAGGTATAACATGCTCAAGTTTTCCTCTTTGTCCATTGTTGATGAGCAAGCTCTTAGGCTTTCCCACCCAAAATGCATAGTGGGCCATGACCGCTCCATTTTCTCGCCATATGCCGATGTAGCTTGCAAGAATACTATCACAAACAAGTGTGAAAAGACCACGTAGACATGCCAGGGCTCAGCCGATATGCTGACAGACTACAGCGAGAAGCTTTCTCTGACCCGGCCTCCGATACATCGCAGTGAATCAGCTCCTCTTATTGGGATTTCTTTCCTGCTCCCTCCGCTTAGCATCATTGCTCGCGTTGTGCTTCCTCACTTCGGTGCTAGCGCTACCCATGGACCCAGCGACAAGCGTCACGTCTAAGTAATGGTCCATACTGGTGAACGGCCTAAAGTGGTCGAATGCCGCTTGTGCTTTGGTGTCAGGCTCCACTGGCTGGCCTTGCCTGACAACCTGGTCGTCATCAACTGTCTTCACGTCCTCGGCTTTATTATTGTGCTGTGTTGAGTGCTTGCCTTGATAGCATCTCCAACCGTTACAACTTCCATTGGTAAGGGTTCTTGCGCCACGCCCAAAGGCATGAGCACCCAAAGTGGAGATTGGTAAAAGAGCCGAGCACTGAGCATGCCATAAGGAGCGCTTCATTGGCAGCAAAGTTGCGCATTCGTGAGTTAGCTCTCTGATAAAGATAGGCAATGATTCACTGATTGCTCAATGCTAGCCTCTAGCCTGCTACTCGTAGCTGCGAGGAACCGCAGCTTTAGCGTCACGGCGTCTCAACTTGATCCTCTCCGTCCTCTCCCCAACTAGATCGCTGTCAGTCATATGCGGGGTTGTGCCGCAGCTTCGTTTGTTCCTCCGTATGGTGTACTTCAACCACAAGAGAGCAGCTCCTTTCGCTGTGTCATCTGTAGGCTTGCAGCATGATGCGGCAATCTCAATCTGTCAAAGTCCTAGAAGACTATCAAGACCATGCTTTGAGTTGTGAGATTGTGAGTAAAACGGACAGCTTTGTAAGTAAAACCCGTAGTATCTAGAGGTTACTTTTCCCAGTTATTTTTATTGTAAGAAACGCCAAAGACTCGGTTTTGTCTTCTGCGCCTTCAGAAGCCTGTCTTTTGGGGAATGGGCTGAGATCTACGATCCAAATCACCGCACTTGTTGACGTTCTCATACCGCCCTAGCGGCTAGCGCATCGGCACCGTAGGGGCCATCGTACTGGAAACGCAAAGAGACCGACAATATCCGCAGTAAGTCCCGCGGTGACTGCTGCTGTTGTCAGAGGACTCATCTGCGTCTGTTCGCACCTGGCGAAAGCACTAGGGACCAAGGGACTAACAATGTGTTACTAGCTGGACAGTCGGAGGCTAAAAGCTTTCTGAAGGAATGGGAGGCACCACAGCAGCCATGAGATCCATGGCTTGTCGAATTTGTCTGAGCTTGCTGCTGACTCTGGCAGTCGTGGCTCCGCTTCTGCCGACTAGCTGTCATGCTTGGGGCGGCGGTCAGGGAGTGGACATGAGGTATTCCCTACGACAGTTATATAGAGAACTCGACCTGGAGCCGTCAGCCTCAGAACAAGAAGTACGTAAAGCTTTCAAGAGATTAGCCCTGAAGTACCATCCAGATAAGAGCGGAGATGACCAGAAAGCTCGTGAAAGATACCTTCGAATCAGTAACGCCTATGAGATACTCACTGACCCCCGGAAGAGAGCAGCTTTAGATGAAGACACAGGTCATTACCCTCAGAGGAGACGTGCGTCGCGGTCGCAACGCGATTTCTACGAGTTTAGAGATCAGGTTAGCTTGTATTCCGTCAAACTCTTGCTGACAGAACTCGCGGTTTACCTCTTGTTCTTCTTGCAACACACGTTGAAGAGCGGGGCCAGATACTATTCCAGTCATGGCTCTTACTATGAAGCGAATGACTTTTTCCGTGCATCCAGGTAGCTGTGATATCACCTTTGGCCCGTGCAGCAATGCTCCTCACTTTCATCAAATGGACAGAGACAGTAGCAGCCAACTTGGCTCGCTAGAGGATATTCTGGGTTATCTACTCACAGTGCTGATTGGACTGCTGATACTGGTTATGCTAGTTCAAGCTATGCCATCGGAGCCATATCAAAGACCCTCTGAGGTATAACTAATGCGGCACCGATATGCATGTCAAAAACAGCTTAGGAAGCTATTACTTGGTTCACAGGAAGAGAGGAGTAAAGGAGGCTCCAAGGCGTCATGCAGCTGTCATACCAATGCGTCTCTTCTAGGTGTACGCCTATTTCATTGGAACCCTAGCCTCTTTGAGAAGAAAGGCAAACGTTTCGCAATATATATCGCAGGCAGAGGAGCAGGTGAGGGGAAATCGGGTCTGTCCTATTGAGCCACTTCCATATCTAAATATCTGGAACTTAGAAAACAGGGAATGGATGGACTTCAACGCGGTTGCTCGAGTCTTTGCCGCAGACCCCATCCTATTCTGTTGGGCCCATAACGGTAGCTGTTCGACCCAAGAAGACCCTCGCTGGGACGAGCTCCTTAAGCAAATCCTTCCCCCACAATCACCTTCCGAGGTGTCTCGGATTGTCGTACTAGGCCCCAGGGGATCCAAGTATACTATCTACGAGGAACAAGTAGAGTACCAGTCGCTCCGTCAGTGGTTCACCAAGCTTGTCTGTGGCGAGATAGTCATGCAGCCTTGCTCCTTCAGAGCTGAATGACTGCAACAGCCGGTCTATATGGAACCCAAGCAGTCCTACAAGAGATATTGATGCCGTTGACCCGGTGCCATAGTAGCACCAGCTGCTGGTATTATACTGCATCGTGAGTACAGGTAGCCGGAAAGATGTAAATCAAACAGAAACCTAGCAGCAGTCAGCCTGCTTGTCCTCCTTACTTTATCAAGACAAGGCTGTCTTACAAGGCTCGGTCGGCGACAGTACGCACGTCACCACGCGTATCCACGACTTATTCGACCTCCTTCACTAGACGCCCATGACTAGGGCCGGCCGCTAGGAGGTCAACGGCTCATAGCGACTGAGTTCCCTCCCTCAGAGCCCCAAACATCAGAATCAGAAGCAAATGTGTACCAACATACTAAAGACGTTACTGGACTTGTATTGCGGAATCTGGTCAGTTGGATTCCTAAATAAGAACAGAGTGCCGAGCTCATGTTCTAAATCCATTAAATGAGAGCACTCAGGTTTGAGATCACATCATCAAACGATTGAGAGATTGAGAGACGGGCAGTAGTTTCTGACTAACCTGTCATCATCGGCGTTGGAGAGCTCTCAGCTCACTCCCTCACATATCTTGTGTGAGAGGTTCTGGCGCACTATGCTCTGCTTCACTAGCTCGTACTGCTTGGTATCTAGCTGTATGGTGAGCTTAACGAGCACAACAGGAAGCAATGCCTAGTGTAAGAACTCGGAGAACACGGACTCAAACAGTCTTGACAGTCCTTGGGCTCTTTCAAGGTTACCTGGTCTATAATGTAGCAAGAAAAGCACTTGGCGTCACGTCTCAAGGTAAAGCTACGCCCTTCAGAGAAGGTATCCGGTATTAGTTGTGCTACTGCTTACCCGCTTAACATTTCATTCTTCAGAGCTAATGAGCGACGGGAAGCTAAATTTGACAGAGGCACAACTGGGATTATTGTCCACCTGCTTCACACTAGCCTATGGTCTCAGTAAGTTTGTATCAGCTGTGGCATCTGACTTCATCTCCAGTCGAAGCTTGTTTGTCTTGGGGCTAGTCGTCACGAGTCTTGCTAGTTTTGGAGCCGCCTTCACGGCAGCTCTCTTGCCATTATGTGTCCTATCTACACTTCACGGGGCGGCACAAGGAATCGGATGGCCCGCACTGGCATCTATCTGCCTCAGCACATTGTCGGAGGCCAATGTTGGTGCGTGTACTTGGCATAATCCGTCTCAATCAAAGCATTGTTCTCTTACGATTGTCATAGGAAAAGGTTGGGCATTGCTGACTTCAGCTGGTTACATCGGAAGCAGTATCGGCCCAGCTATTCTTACTTTGTCTCCACAGCTTCTTAGCACGTGGGCTTACAATTCCTGGTCAGGGCCCTTTTTGATTGCTGGGGCTGCGGCAATCCTCTCAGCTTTGTTCTCCTACATCTTGCTCTGTGAACCACTGCGTTCAGGTAACAGCATTATTCTATGAGTTATACTATGTCTATTCACGATCCCTTTCTAATGTGAAGAGAATCTATCAGGGAATATGTTACAGGGAGAAGTCAGGAAAAAGGAGGAGGCAGCTCTACACGACGGGTCGACTTCAAAGTCCAATACTTCTTCTATCTGGCATTCCTCTTTCATGGCTATCGTACTAGCCAACGGCCTGGTCCTCTTTGTTCAAAAGGCTATCGGAGACTGGTCGTTCCTATTCCTACGGCAGGCATCAGGTAGAGACTTTTACGCTTCAGGGTACTAAAAAACGCTGCTAGGCTGAGTATATGCACCAAAACTTTAGGAATGTCCCCATCGCTCGCCCCGGGTCTATCAATGGAAGCCGCCGTTGATGCTCTTGTCGTGTTTGAAATAGGGGGAGTGGCCGGAACTTTCTTGTCCGGTTTCCTTTCCGACCTAACGGACAGAAAAGATGTCACGAGCTGCGCATTCAGTGTCGGCGCCGTGTTCTCACTCAGCCTATTCTACTTTGAAAGTGTCGCATTGGCCCTTCCTCGCACGGCTTTCTACTGCTGCGTCTACTTTCTTTTGGGATTGGCCTTGGCTGGTCCAAAGACTGTATCGGGTATCTGGGTTAGACAACTAGCCCCGCCCAAAGCTGCTGGGACAGCAGGAGGTATTCTCAGCCTTGCTGTGCAGCTTCTAGCCGCCATGGCCGGTAGTCCCTTGGGCCTCATTATACAGATGTATAGCTGGAGCTACATGTTCTCCACTTTGCTCCTTGCAATGACGCTATCGAGCATTCTCTTTCTTTATCTAATAGTCGCAGATCGCCGGCCAGGTTGCGCTAAACACAAGGACCTCTAACTGGGTCAAAACAGGGACAGCGGTGGTGCCAAAGCATACCCTAGCCTCTGAAGCCTCTATAAAAGAAAGGACGGGGGTCTTGCTCCGACGCTAGTCTTAGACCTATCATTGGGCTCTCTTGTGATCTCACTGACCAAAGAGGTGTAGAAGTCGACCTCTCGTGCCAATGCCGGATCTGGGCTTGTCATAGACTTTCTGGGGGATGCGCCTGATAGTCTGTGGCCGCTGCTGCCAGTAGGCGAAGTTAAACATCAGCGTTCACAACAATGGACAATTCAACGTAAGAACTCGCCATCAGCGAGAAGATGGAAAGATGGAAGAACCTGTCTGAACGCCCTGAGCCCCTCCTAAGCAGGTCCGCTGAGAGCGGGCGGACGTGGTTGAGCTTGTCCTTCTGGACATCGAAGGGATGAGCCTCTTTGATGGATTGTAACCACATTTCCCATCAGACTCTTACCTCTGAAGAGCTGGAGGTCATGGAAGTAGCGTTCGGCGATAAGGTGAACGGTGTAGGTTTCGGAATCTAGAGAAAGAAAAGCTAAATATGTACTCATTGGTGTAAAGAAGACGTAAAGCTTCCTACTTGGGCTCTGGGAGCCTCGCTTCTTGATGGAGCTAGAGACTCATTCAGATTTTTGTCCTCGCTGTTGGCCCCGGCCGTGATCGCAGAAGAAGATGATGGGGAGGGGCCAGCTCCCAGATTGTCTACAAGCCTGGTTCCGGAATCTGCTCTCTTGGGGCTTGAAGGGGGGATCGACAGGTTATCTAGCGCTGTCAGTCTTTTTCTAAGTCTATGTATCTCCTGCTGCAGAGTCTCTCTTTCTCTGCTCCAAGTCTCCTGTAGAAACTAGATCAAGAGGTTTAAATTACCTGCTCCTTATCAAACTCTCCATGGACCGGCATCTTTACCTTTTCCCTCTTTGTTAGTTGTGACTTCATAAGGGATGTCATCTTCTGTTGAGTCTCATATAAGGATCGTTCTTGTTCCTACAAACGAGAGTATTCTCCCGGTCTTAGCCCAGGGTACCAAGAAATGAAGGTTACTATAGACCTACCTTTTCCAATTGTGCCACCTTCTCTTCGTGCTCTGCTCTCAGGTGTTCGACATAGCTGGCATGGTCTTCTATCAGCTTTTTGGTCTGCTCTCACCATGTAAGAAGCGAAAAGGCAAGCCAGTCAAGAGGAACAACCGTACCTTCTCTCTTATTGAAGCTAGTGTACGGTCGTGATTTTTCTTCAGTTCCAAAATTTCGTTATCATGAGCCTGCTCCATCTTGAGCTTCAGAATATAAAACTCCTGGGACTTCGCGCCCAGCTCATCTTTACAGGCCTGGAGTTAAGGAAGAGACTCCATTTAGTCTGGCATAAGAGTGAAGATGGCATAGCCAGCCGGAGTAAGCTATGCCCTAATCGAGTAGGACTTACCTGCAGGTCAACCCGCAAGGAGCTGATCTCCCCTTCCGATGCAGCAGCAGCTTGCGTGAGTAGCTCTTCTCTTCGCTTTCTCTCAGCTTCAAGCTGCCGTAACGCCCTCTCTCTTTCCTACAACAAGTCTTAGAAGTAATCTCAAAGCTTGGGTTCACAAGCTGTAACATACATGCTGCACTTGCAATTTCAGCTGCTCAATTTCTGACGAGAGGGTTAGCTCCCTCCTCTTGGCCTCCTCCTCACTCTCCTTCTGTCTTCTTGACATCTCTGCGGAGTGCGCCTCTCTTTCGGCAACCTATGAATAAAAGACGTTACGAGTTAGTTCCGTCAGAATATGAAAATAGCTGCTCTCTTTCCCTTCATACTGCTGAAGGCCCAACCCCATGTCTTCCACAAACTTCAGAGAAGCTATTCCCTAATAGGCACACTACCGTTTGGCTTTGGTGTTCTGTCTGCAGAGTTTGAAGCTGATCCTTTAGGTGTTGCACTTCTACGTCCTTGCTGCTTCTCATGGCTTCTATTTCTGCCCGCAAAGCTTCAGGAGGACAAGAGGGGTCAGCACTGGCACATGTCTTTATCACTTAGATTAACTGATGCTTACTGATGGCCTCAGTCTGCGCTTGTGTATGTAAGCTGTCTCTGAGGCTCTTCTCTCGCTCTGCCCAGTTCTTCTTATAGTCCTGCACTATGCGCTGGAGGTTCTGCAGGGTGTGCTTGTATACTCTCCTGCGGGACTACCGATAGACGAATCGGGCCAGAGGTAAGCAGATTTCGGTCGTGGTATCGAACTCATTTTCAATACATGCCTTCTCTTTTGCTGTCGAGGCATGGACATAAGCACGGAAGAATTGCTCTATCGCCTGGAGCTCCTTAGCAAAAACGGTGTTGGGTAAGGTTGGTGCAGGAGACACAGAAGCAGTAATAGCTGGAGCCATTATATCTGGACCTAGGTAAGAAATGGATGGTAAATCAATAAAGAACAACGACGACTTGGCACGGCGAGTGAGGGTTAGAAGAAGAAGGAGAGGAAGATGTTCTCATAAAGGGAGACCTGTCTCAGGAAGAAAGAAGAGGAACGAGAGACGCCATAGCAGGATGATGACAGGTAGAGCCAAAGTGTACACGGTCAAGTTGACTGAGAAACGCGAGAGACAAAGTGATCGTGCAACCAAGGGAAACACCGTACCAGTCTCTAGCTCTTCATTATACCCAATGGCCGTGGAAGGAGTGAGCAGGTCGTCCATAGTCTCAATAGAACTCTGTAGAGCTGCTCGCTGAACATGATCTCGTAGCCAGGAGGCATAGCTCGAGTAGACTTCCCACTCAGAAGCCAACTCTACACCGTTTCTCGTTTTGTCCGCCGTGGGCGTCGCAGGGGCTTTTCTTTGAAAGTGCTTGGCGTCGTCATCTTGATTGGAACTTTCAAGAGGTTCTGATCTTCCCGATCTTGTCTGGTCCATTAACTGCCTCTATATAGCACGGGCTCATGTTAGACATGAAGAGGTTACGAACAGAAAAAGGAACCTACTCTGAGCTTCTCCATAGTTGCCTGCTGCCGTTTGAGGCGCTTCTCCAGTTTCACGTTTTCGGCTATAATTTCCCTGCTAATACTATCCATCAGTACATCGTCCTGTCCGTGGCCTTCTCCTCTAGGGGTTGGCTTAGGCATGCTCGCCTCTCGAAGTGGTCGACTGAGCTCTTCAAGGTATTCTTGAATCCTCTGTTTGCTCTGTTCAGAGGCCAAAGAAGTGCTTTTCTTACCCTGTTTCTGGGCATCTTCAGGCTTCTTCGCCAACAACCGGCTCTAATGAGAAGGACTTTCCCGCATTAGTGAGGCTGACAAAGCCACTTCTATCCCCTTCCTACTCCATTCGGTCTATTATAAGGCTTTCCCTCGGGTTGTCTCTCTACTCTTGCTTGCTTCTACTAGACCAGCTCAAGCACTTCAACACTGACCATCCGGTGTCACTAATCCTGCCAAGGCCCTAACTTCCTAAGAATGGGGTCTTACCCGTAGCTTCTCGAATCTCGCTTGAATATTATTGAGCTCCTGCACCTCAAGATCTGTGGGAGAGCCCTTGTCGTCCCAGGCAGGAAAGTTAGACTCCACGTCAGTTAGCACTTTTGCTTGCTGTGCCTGCTTCAAAATTTGCCTCCGCTGTCCGCTGCTATGTCTGAGCTCGGTAGCTTGCAGGTCTCGGTCTCCTAAAGCTTCTCCCTCTGTTGTGCCAGGTCCGATATCCTGCCATCCTGCTCTCACTTCACTGCTTTGCGCTATCTTTCCTTCCGGGATACTTTCGTCTTTTACTTCTCCATAGTGAGCTCTGCCTCCTCCTACGGATCCTGGAGGACTCGGCTCCTTTGGAAACAGACTCCTAGCACGCGGGATCGCGGCAGACCGAAGAGATGAAGAAGACGCGACCGATCTAAGGGAAGACTGAGTGGCCAAACTGGGAACCTCACGCCTAGATTCAGGTGCTGTAGCCCGTTCCATACCGTCATTCTCCCAAGTTTGTCGTTGAGGACCTGCAGGCTCCCACTTCTCGCTCGTCGTCGAACTCCTCCTCCCTGCTGTAAGGATATCTCCAAAGGCAGATATCTCGCGCGCGACCTCCAACACCCGTTCTCTATCTAGGGTTGGTCTTAGTAAAGGAAGCTCATTACTGTTACTTGTTGAGGATGCCAGGCTGCCAATGGATGTAGCCCTTTTGAACGTGGATGATCTATGGTCCCGGCTGTCCACACGAATGTGCGAAGCCCTTGGCTCCTCTGGGGGAGGGATGCTCCCTAGGTCAATCGCCGCCATTTTCGCTGGCTAGCCTTCCGCTCGGAAGTTGTGGGACACAAAGCCCATTTTGGTGGCTCCTAAGCGTCGATCCAGATTCTTGCACAAGAGGTGGCATCCCGGCCGGTGGTCAGTTCAAGCGATCTGGACTAACTTTGACATCTTCGCTGCTCTAGGGAAAAGCCCTGCCCGAAGCCTGACGTCTGCAAAAGAGGACGCTATCCGAAGACAGAGCCATCGACAGGTTGCCGAGGCCAGAAGG
The DNA here is from genome assembly GCA_900088475.1 of Hyphochytrium catenoides. NCBI lineage: Eukaryota > Hyphochytriomycetes > Hyphochytriales > Hyphochytriaceae > Hyphochytrium > Hyphochytrium catenoides. Next base: position 10,333 of record FLMG01003581.1, read on the forward strand.
AGCTACGGCGTTCGGTCCGGGATCGTGTCTGGATGTCCGATGATCTCCTCTCCTCTTCCATCGGAGACAGAGCTCTTGTAGAGAATAACGGATCAGAGGAAGGATCACTAGCAATACTCAAACACCTTGCAGAGCTCCCCCACGAGCCGGGAGGGAACGGGTAATCTATGGAAGATATGACTAATGTTAGCTATGGGATAACAGACACACTATACCACCCCGAGGAGGAAGTGAGGTTACCACTGCTGACAGAAGATGTTGCTGCTGCTGCTGTTGCTGGTGCCGCCCCGCATTCCCATCTTCTCATCACTGCTATTTATCATCGGTGGCAGGAGTGAAGGCACCATTCTTCGAGAGAAGGCGACCCGAAAAACAACTCGGAAACTAGGGGCGGGAGGCAGCATCAATGCCTGGAGAAGAGAAGGCAACCCGAAGAACAACTAGGAGAAGTAGTAGCAATGGAGGGAGTGAATGCAGCACCAGTGCCTCAAGAAGAGAAGGTGACCTCGAAGAAGAACAACTTGGAGAAGTAGCGGTGGTAGCACCAACTGCTAGGCCTCACAAGCATCAGCATCATCAACAACAACAGCCGATCGATAATAGAATGAGGCAGAAGAGTTCTCCTCGTCTTTCGCTGGGAAGAAAAACCAACGAGAAAAGGAGACGCCGCTTGCCATCGATGACTGATGATCAAGGAGGTGAGCGTTTGTTGTACCAAGATGGTAATGAAGAAGCTCGAAGTGAAATGATGGACGAAGATGGAAACGGGCATACCTGGAGTGGTCGAATAGGAGGAGGAGGGAAAGAGGAAGAGTTGCAGCAGCTAACATCACGTCATCTGCGCTGCTGATGGAGGCCTGGCTCCTGATGGTGACCAGGGGGAGGAGGGGGGACATGGGATGGAAGTACGATGCGGAAGGTCGTGATGCTAGTGGCGGTGATGAAGAAGAAGACGATAGTGTGGTGCAGGGCATCATCGCACCCGACAGGAATAGGAGGGCATCCGCGGTAGGTGGCATTGATAGTTGGGGTGGTGGAGGCACTTCCTCTGCGACTAGTGTCTTCAGCGTGAGGCAGACGGCCACTGCAGAAATACCTGAGGCCGAGGCTCCTCCGTCACTTAGGTTGCTCATCGTGTACAAGCTAGACGCCCCACCTAAAACCTCTGTGGCTTCCGATGGGTAGGCAGAAATTCTCACAGGGTGGCAAGTTCAAGGAGAAGAGGTCATCTGGGAAGCACATCTTCGCCCGGCGGATTCTTCATGAAGTGACTCTCACTTCCGGTACGACAGCAGTTTCTTGATAGGATTTCTGAAAGTGTCAAACAGAAAGCGTAGGTGGTCCGGATCTTGCCTGGATAAAGATTGACGAGAGCGAAGTGAAGGATCACCACCATGCGAGGAGTAGGGATAACATACCGCCAGATTTGCTGCTTTTTCGTGACAAGGAAGGTAAGCGGGTCTTTGAGGAAGACGGCGAAGCTGGCATCAGAGTTCTCCATCACGCAGGTGAGTATCTCACCATACCACCGCCACCGCCCCACCCCACCCCTAGCATTAGTTACAATGTGCGGGAATCAGGATATATAAACTGTCCTGATTTTAGGCATGGGAAGTATTATTCCTTGGTCCGCAGAACATACGGTCTGCACTGCTAGCTATGCCGAGTGTGATGTCGTGGCTGGGGACGAGGTGTCTTTATACGGTTTGGCTCCAGAGGGTCCCGGTCGTGTTACTCTTGCCAATGCAGTCATCATGCGAGAAGGAAGGCATCTCAGGTATATAGCAGAAAGTAAGTCGCTCTTCTCACACTAGCACTTTCGTTGGTAAATGGCCCTAGCAAGTAGAAGAGTTAGACGATGAAGACTATACAGAGCTCCCGGACACGTGGGTATATGTCAGGCTGACAAATGTGAGTACCACTTTCAGGGACTATGGCTCAACTATGTTGAAGCTTGCACGACAATGTAGTCAACATTGCTGGACCCGACTAATCTACGTGCCAAAGTCAAGGTTAGGGCTGGGGCCAGAGTGGTACTGGTGGTGACCACTAAGGTAGGAAGGGGCGTTTTGAAGGCAGGAACTTTCAGTACTACCCTTATTGAGGCCGCAGACGACCACTCTTCAGTCAAAGTATATGTATATACTGGATGGAGAGGAAAGCAAATCCTCGAGAGTTGTGACTATACGACCACTTACAGTCAGTCTATGGCAGATCCCAAGTATGGCACTGGGTCTCGAACGTAGTTTCCTTTTTGATTGGCTTTTAGTTTGACTTTCCATCAAACCCGAGGCATGACCTTTGCCAATTTGATTCTATTTACTCGATGGGAGCGATTGCCTGGAGTGCTCGATTCGGCACTTGATCAGGCTAGGTCTATAGATGGGTTGTACTTCACTGGACGGCGCAAAGGTCATGCCTCGGGTTTGATGGAAAGTCAGACTAAAAGTCAATCGAAACGGAAACTGCGTTCGAGACCCAATGCCATACTTGGGATCTGCCATTGACTGACTGTAACTGGTCGTATAGTCACAACTCTCGAGAATTTGCTTTCCTCTCCATCCAGAGATACTTTGACTGAAGAGTGGTTGTCTGCGACCTCAATAAGGCAATATCTAATCCATCTCTTAGCTAAGTCACAATCTGATACCTCATACGGCGTGCCTCTATCGACATACCCAAAAAGGCCCTTAGTTCGTCGTGAGAGGACGTCGTTCAGATGCGCTCTAAGTCCAGCGGCATCCGAACCAAAAGTCACTCCTCTTGCCATCACCGAGTAATTTGTCATCAGTCAGTCAGTTATGGGCCATCGAGGGCGATGAGCAGCTATTATTAGCTAAGTCTCCCACCGGACGGCAGATCCGTCATCTTGCTTCAGATCCTATAGCCACAAGTTGTTGCCCGGAAAGAGTCGGAACGCCATTGAGTTTAGTGAAAAGAGGCTTGAAGCCAGGGCTATCGCGCATGAGTCTTGAGACGATAGAGATACCTTGCGCAAGTAACTACAATCTACAGAAGGAATACCTTCCCCGCTGCTTAGCTATGAGGCTCGCCATCAGCATCCCAAAGGATTGTTAGAGATTCAAAAGGACTGCATGGGTCCCACCTCCTTCCTCGACGCGTATCAAAAGTACTCAAGAGATTGTACTTACAAAGGAAGAACATGATCATTAACTTCACAAAGAGCAGGTCAAACATGCTAAGTACATCATTCTGTGGATAGACGTTACGCTGGCAATAGGACGTGATCTTAGCATTGCGCTGCGCGCCTGTGTAGCAATGAGTAAGGACATTACTACTAGCACACAGAAGCATTAAGCTCCAGGTCAAGAAGGAAGTGGTTCCTAGACCGAGCGAGGGTCACAAATCGCTGCAGCATCTTGGTGGGCAAAGAACCGACCCTCTCTCTGAACGCGTCAGTACCTGTCTTTCCGAAGTACCCTATCAGAAACTCCCCGCATCACGGCAGCAACCCGTAAGAGCATGATGACCTCCTACACCCGAACCTCTATTTAAGGGATCTTTCGAAGAGCGACATGCTATGGGAGCTGTCTTGATTATTAGCTTACGCACACAATGACCACTCTTGAATGTCGTTTACAACTCGACCGAACATACAGAATGTATCTTACAAATAAGGCTGGAAGATCACAGCTCCTGAAAGGTTTGCTTACTACCAGTCCTCAGGCTCATCCTCCATCAAATGAATCAATATTGCTGGCGACCTCACCTCACGCATCATCTCAGAGAGAAACTTTGCCAACTCCAAACGCTGCTTCTCAAGCCTTTCTGCAGGGCTAAGATAGCACTTGTCAGATGACAGGTTTGCGCACGTGTCCACGCAGCGGCGCCACTGGGCAAGCGAAGCATTGAACTGATTGGGATGTTGGCTGAGCTTTCTCTCCACAAATTCGAGTATCTCATCTTGATCACGCCACTTCCTGAGAGTCGTCTCTCCTACCCTAAGAACAAGTAGATACTCCGAACACCATGGGGATGAATAGTAAGCCCCAGATGTACCGAAAAGAGATTGATGACTTCTCTTTCCTGAGCGTCCATCCGGACTGTACGGGGCAGTGTAGCCAGCTCGTACTTCTTTGACATAAAGTCTTGCTTCCACCGGCTGATTAGGGCATTCCATACAGTCAAGCGCCAGTCTACGCACAAAGGGCGAAGATTGGCATTCACAAAGACATTCCTGGACTTCATCCACATCAAACGTTCGTGATGGCCCACAGGTTTCGTCATAAAAGCACTCTCCTCGACAAGGACTCGTCACTTCATGAACTGGTTCGCTCTGGTTCTCTAAAACTTCCTTCGAGGTGTTGACCACAAGGACAGGACTCTTTCGCCGATGCCTGTGATCTACTTGCTTTTCAGATATGCATCCTCCACTTACTGAAGTGCCGCAGTTGCAATGTTGTCCGTTGTTATGGAGGTTGAGTCGATGAAGCCTTTTCTGAAGTTCTTGTGCAGCATGTTCGACCCCGTTGGCGGAAGGGTCTGCATACCATCCCCAATCGCCCAACTCGTCGCACTCACTAAGGTCTGATATGGTGGCTGCTCGCTCTCTCAGTGTCTTCATCGGGTCCCTCGGTGGGTCCGCCTTGCTGGCCAGCTCATGAGGGTAACTTCTAGATGTGCTCAAAGTCTGGCATATTGTGCGTGAGCATTTGAATGTCACTCCACCTTCATCTGTTACAGCTTTAGTTGGAAAGTGCCGACAGTTGCGCCATATCTGGCGACCGGGAACGACGTCAGCGCAAGGAGCATCAGCAATTTCCTTCTGTAGCAGTGACGCCTTTCTTTCAACCGAGTTTGGATGGGTGTGAAACACAGACTCTGTTGGGCACCGCCGGTAGCGTTCTTCCTGGGCTTCGTCTCTGCTGGGAGTGCCAAGCGAAATGGAGTGCCTCCTCTTCCTCAAAGGACTAGGTGGCTTTGGTGGTGTACGCATCATACGTGGCATATCTTCATCACTCCCAAAGGCTCGGGCTGGGGAAACGCGGCCAGAGCCCTTAGTGTACTTTGTCTCAAGCTTGACCCTCGTGAGACGGCTCTTGTCAACGCCGTTCCCTCCTTCCATATGCACTACTTCAGATGTTTGAGTCTTTCTACAGACAATCCGATAATTACGCTGTGGCACTCCTTCTAGGAGAGTGTCATGGTCTGAGTACATTCTCTGAGCTTTCTCGCATCAAT
>FLMG01003583.1:0-19766 GCA_900088475.1 Hyphochytrium catenoides
GAGAGAGAGAGAGAGAGAAGATGCGAGAGATGTCATCATCAGAAGGAATGACGTGGTGATGGCTCTGTTTGGCCATTCAAGCTGCTGGGCTGAGTGTTGTACTCGTACAAGTACAGTCACTATTCCTATTCCTCCCAAATCACAATAGGGCGGTCATAAGACTGATTGAGACCAACATATCAAGAATAGTCTCAGCCAACGAGTTTCGTGAGGATTATGCTATTATGCTCACGCCGTATCTTGACGTACACGGTCGTAGATTCGAGAGAGTTTCCAATTCTCCCAAAGTCCGATGCAGGATCTAAATTCGGACAGTCCGACTTTAGATCCTGTATACCCCTAGATCAAATCAAATGTACAAATCTAGGACTGATTATCAATCTGATCATTGACATCCCTTGAAATAAACTTCGTGGACGGCTTCCTGCCCTTTGAAGACGAGGAAGTACATTCTCATCATCGCCTTTATAGTTCTAGAATAATAATAACCTTCATCAGACTCCGCTAGAGCAGCGGAGGATCCTGCGCCGAGCAGAGCTTCACCAGCCTCCTAATGCGCTCTAGCAGAGCTTCACCTGGCTTATTAGGAGCTTCAGAGCTTAGGCCCATTGTCAAGCGATAGGGATTGCAAGGCCTGAACCGTTTGTTCTCTTTCTAAACGAGCACTAAAGTTTTGCTAGACCTAGCAGTGAACTGAGTTGGAAGAGGTGAAGGAGGACGACGCTCTGCGTGAGGCGGAAGACTCACATTCGTCCCATTAGGTGTGGACCCTTGAAGCAAGACAAAAGCTTTCCTCAATCTTCTATAAGTTGACTTGGTGAGAGTAGCAGACGTCTTTGAACAGCCGAACATGGAGTCAGCGGAAGACAGAAAGAAGAGACTCAAGCAGCTTCGTCAGGCGGCAATGGGGGACCAAGAGGGTGGGAAGCAAGACGGTGCCGAGACGGCAGAACCAGAGGAAGAGGAAGAGCAGCCTAAGCAGCCTATAAAGTTCAGAAACTACCGCCCAGCAGCTCCGGAGCTTAAGGGAACTACATTAGCGGCTCCCCCGCCTCCGTCGGTCCAAGCAGAGAAGGAAATCGAAGAACTAAAGGAGACTGTGCAAAGTAGTGCTGACACAGATGATAATCAGGTACACCTCTAAGAAATTATAGTGCCAAGCTCTCTTTCCGGTCTTTGTTGGCGTGTGCTCCTGCTTTATTTTAAGGCTGTCACAGAGATAATCTCACCTGATTATCAAATCTCCTCTGTTGGCACCTAGCTTGGTCTCGTGCTGGCATAGGGTTTGGGGCTAAACGGTCGTCTTGCTAGCTAATCTGTGTCTTTTACGTTCGGCGGCTGGATCTCGCTAACAGTTTTGTAGCTGCAATAGCTCTAAGTCGCATTAGATCCACCCAGCGCGTCGTTCTCTATAGCCCTTGGCCAGATGACCGCTTCTTGTTGCACGATCACTTTTTGGAACTACAATTCTATGTTCATCCACTCTTCTTGCTCTCGCATCTGGCATCGTTATCTTTCTAGCTTGATGGTGCTCACGTTTGCCTATTGCAGTTGCTGAACATCGCCCCCAAAAAGCCGAACTGGGACTTGAAGAGGGACATAGAAAAGAAAATGAAGATCCTGGACAAGCGAACACAGAAGGCGATAGTGGAGATCTTACGTAAGATTCTTCTTTAAGAATGCTCTACTTCTGGCTGGCCAACTGTCAGACTATGGCCCTTCTTTTCCCTCGTCATATGTCTCTTTCTGGCTTCTGCCCTTTATAGTCCTTGCACTATGGGTCCCATATTCGCAGACTTTCTGTCATACCGTCTGATCTATTCATATGTAGCTTCCCCTTACCTTTCTAATCCCTGGTCATCCATGATTTGTCTGTTTCTACGGGTTGGTTATCTCCCTTCTCATTGCCCTGAAGGCTAACTTGTGTGGGCACTGGTCTACGCACGTCATTTACAGGAGAGAAGTTAGCCGCAGAAGAGTCATCGGAGGGAGAGGAAGACGAAGAAGATGAGGATGACGAAGACAGTGACGAGAACTAGGACTGAAAGCATGGCGTAGCTCTTGTGAACTCCCAGACTGTTATATAGACGAAGCTGCGGAAAGGATGGAAGGCAATGTTTGGAACCACTATGTCGGGATCTAGGGGTGGGACCATAAATGATAAGCAGTGTAATGGGATGGCTGCTTAGGCTGACGGGGACTCCATATGACTCTGTCCTCCACTTCCAGTTGTTAAGCCTATATTTATTAGTAAGGCTAAGAGATGTTGTTGACTGATAATGAGCTCATTTGCATTACGTATCAACCTCTTTATCTGCTCTGTTACTTCTATAAGAACATCTGCGCCAACGCTTCCTATTATTGCCTTGCTAGCAAGTCAGCCCAACGTCAGCTTCTCTAAAAATGAAGGTGAGCGGCAAATGGTCTTGCAAACGCTCCAGAGAATGTCTCAGAAGTCCACCAAAGCTCTCCACCTACACTTACCCCTCCACCCCTCCACCGGCGAAGTTGGAGCTCACCTCAAGCGTTTGGAACAGGAATCATCTTGCCTGGGCGGGCGACTGTAGGTGTCGTTCAGGAGCTTGCGGAGGAGGAGGCTGTCGACAATTCGCTTCCAGAACCAAGAACGAAAAACGATGCTCACGAGCCACTAGTTCCTCTGCCTTTAGCAGTTGACCCTTGATGAGTGGGCTAACTGAAGACGAGAAGAGGGCCGTGGTGGATATCCTCATATTGTTAGGAAGCTCGATACCAACAAGCGTTAAGAGATGAGTAAGAGGAAAGAGTGCAACCGGTAGAATCGAAGAAGATTGATCCACGAGCGGAAGATGAATTTCCTTAAGAGAGGATCAGGGACTGCGCATTGGATATTGGAAGAAGGCAGGACGGAAGCGGGGAACTAAGAAGAGAGTCGGGGCAACGCTTACAGCACACCAAATCGTAGCGCAAAGCCTCCTTTCAACAACTGTGACGGCGAACCCTTTCGTAGTTTCTCCTTCCGCGGCGTCGCTAGCCTCAGCTGTCAGAAGCTTGGCAAGCCACCGTAGTTTCCTCTATGCTCTTTCTTGGAGGATAGGATGGCACAATCTAATATACCCCTCATTCTCAGAAGGCGGATCACCACTGACAGGAGACACAAAGAGAGAAGCAAGTGTCATCGTTGGAGACGTACAATGTAAAGCCGTGAAGCCTCCGGAAGCGGTTCTTCCCTTCAGGTTGCCGTACGGAGGCGGCGAGGAAGCTAGTAGCACTTCTTAGAATGTCTCCATAACCCGCGCTCTGCCGTTATCTGTGCGGGAAGAGCCGTAGTACCATCTCTGACTGTCTAGACGACAAGAGGTGAAGTCTACTGAGAGTCCCGCAAAGGCATGCAGGTCCAAGAGTTATAGGGAATAAAACAGGACAAGATAATATCATGATCTCAAGGTTATGAAGCGGCGAGTCCGCGAGCCAGGTAAGTGCAAGTATGACGATGAGAATGGCAGCGGAGTTTCAAAGCCAAGAGCGGAACGTGGTAGTGCTTCAATAGATTCGTCTGAGAGAAGAGAGTAGTTCTGACTGACTTGTAGAGGAGTGGCATCGTTATCATTCTTCGCATCCGGCGGCCTGGCCCCGCTCTTGAGCAGCAGCCGGACATCATCAAGTTTCGCGTTGTCGACCGCTGTGAAGAGAAGGCTGTCGCTGGCAGATAGGACTCTGTGAGGACTCGGGCGCAGTGGAGCCTTTATCCTGCTGGCGAGAGCTGCCAAAGCGCCCGGTAGCGCCGCGTTTGGGGTCACTGACGCTTTGTTCTTTCCTGATCCCTTGCCTCCAGACTTCTTCTTCGGAGGCATCGTGCTTATCTAAGGAAAATGGCTGGAGTTGTACACAGCAGAAGGGGCAGCAGCCTCTGCAATATACGTACGACTGGCTAGAAGCGACACTATAGAGATGAGCAGACTCCTAGGAGGCAGAAAGCGGCGAAAGAGCCGTAGATATTGCAAGGTAGCCCCAGACAAGACAGAAGCCAGAGCACCGTTGGCAAGATGGATTCTAGACGCAATGAGGCTGCACTCAATCACATCATCATCGCGCTGGACTTGGGACCATTACCTCGCCTCATGCAGAGTGTCAACCAAAGAGATCAGAGCTTAGTGCCTTGACAAGGGCAAAATTGGCAAGCTCCGATGGAGGAACAGCATCACCTACATGGTCAGCCAGAGCAGTGAAGCAGGGAAGAGTAATAAAAATGGCGCGGATTCAATCTACTATTTGGAAGCTTTTCTTCTTCTCCTGTCACCCACCATCCCCTCCTGTCCGTTTCATTCTGTCTGGAGACAATAGCGAGGCTACAGAGCCTTTTCAGTGCAGCAATTGCGAAGCAGTACGAAGATGCAGATTGGAATTTTGGAGCTCGCGAATATCGCTATTCTGAAGCTCATGAGAAGTTAACCGTGCTCTTCAATGGAACGCGATTGAAATTAGGGCTGCAGTCATGCGGCGTGGCCATTGCTTCTGCTAGTGGGGCTGCTTGTCGCTAAGGGAAGCTCTGGCTTGACAGTCATTCCAAGGGTGGGCGTCTGGGTGGCTTGGCAGACATCCCAAGTGTGGGCGTCTAGATTGTCGTTCCGTAGTGGGTCGATTATCTAATTATAGGACCTCGAAGCATACGCTTGCCGCCTTTGCCTTGACAACAGTAGCCAAGAAGGCGGCGACCCATTGCTGTGCTGTCTCGCTATCCGCTGCATGGCCCCTGCCATACACCTTCCAGTCATCAATAACTTTGGCCTTGCGTTATGACCAAGAGAGTCCTTCAGCCGTCAACAATTTCGTAAGGATTATAGGCATAACAAGGAGGAGTCTTCGTGGATATCATCTCTACACATGGAAGGGATCCCTGCTGCGGGATGGAAGTGTTCCGGGAACGTCAAGAAGCTCTACGAGGCCGACGTCAAGGGATATGTGTACAGTTGCAGCCACCAAGATGCTGCTTCCGAAGGACGGCTCCACGCAATGTACGCCGCATCTGATAAACCGTGTTCTTGTCTTTCAATCTTGTTTGCTCACCCATGTCATTTCTCTGCAGTGGGATTGAGTCAGTCAGTCTCTGGTTCTTCAGTGCTGAATACTCCCAAGGTGGAGCGTTGCTGTTGACTGATAGCTACGCAAGGGAAGGTCTCTAGACGAGGGCTTTCTTTCTAGCTCATCAACTGCCGAGATACCTCTCTCTGCGTCCTATCGCTGTACAGCGACTCTTCGTTGTCTTCGTCGCTTATAGTGTTGCGCTGGCATCCTTGGCTTTCCCCTTTCTACACACTCTAGTCGCACTATCTGGTCTACCCGTCACCGATCCAGTCGTTGTTGACTATTCCATGTTGAACTTTTGTTTTCCTTTTTCCGCTTGTCCTTCCTTGAGGGCTAAACAATCTGGGCGCTGGCCATCGGCGCTGGTCCTCTGTAGGGGAGAAGGTCGCCGCAGAAGAGACGTCGGAGAGAAAAGGAAACGGAAATTGAAGATGACATAGGAAAACGGCGAGGACTGGCAGCTCATCATAGACGAAGCTTCGTAGAGGATACGGAAAGAGTCTCCCACGACAAAAGTGAAGAAAGGTATGTTTGGGACCACGGTGCCGCCGTAAGGTAGGGTGGACCCTCATAAATAGTCAAGCAGAGCAGGGGGTCAATTGTTTATAGGCAGACGCATGCCTGACCGCGGCCTAATATCACTCTGTTCTCCACCGCGAGCGATCTGGCGCCCGTCTCTCTTCCAGCAGCTGTTTAGTCTTATCTACTAGTAAGGCTAATGAGAGATGTTGTTGACTGAAAATGAACTCTTTTGCATGATGTATAACAACTTTCTTTATTGGCTCTGTTACTTTTATAGAACATCTGCGCCAAGGTGACTCTTGTGCACTAGCGCACTCCTATCAGCGCCGCAGTTGCCAACTTCCTTGACAACGCCTACACCACAGACACGATTCGTAGCGCAAAACCCCCGTGAACTATGTCCTCCAGCAAACTCCACTTCCGCAGCGGCGTCACTGGCCTCAGCTGCCAAAGGCTTGGCCAGCCACCATCTTCTCTTCTATTATCTTTTTACCCTCACTCAGCGCTGGAACTTCCTCTGGCTCCTGCTCTGGCTCTTTAACGCTTTTCGTCGCTGGTTCTGGAAGAAGGCTATCGGCAGCCTCCTCCTTCGCTAGCTCCTGGAGGACGCCGGCGATCTCCTTCAGGAGTTCTTCCTCCTCCAAGGGATCCACCACCGGTTCTGATGCCGCCACCGGTTCTGATGCCGCCATCATTTGGTTCAGAGAGCCAACCTGCGGAAAAAAAGAGCCAATCTAGTCTCCTGCTGGTTCAACCCTCCTTGTGGACTCTTCAGCGGATGGAACCAGGAAGAGCCCATAGCTACGGACTTAGAGACGGATAGTAGGGTTGGGCCAATGGCCAGGATGAGGCCAAGCCCTAGACCCATCCCGAACCCGACACCGATAGATAAAGATACACCTGGCCATGGGCCAAACCCTATCCGTCTCGAAGTCCGTCGCTATGGGCTCTTCCTGGTTCCATCCGCTGAAGAGTCCACACGGAGGGTTGAACAAGGAGACTAAATTGGCTCTTTCTTTTCCGCAGGTTGGCTCTCTGAACCAAATGATGGCGGCATCAGAACCGGTGGTGGATCCCTTGGAGGAGGAAGAACTCTTGAAGGAGATTGCCGGCGTCCTCCAGGAGAGTTAGCGAAGGAGGAGGCTGCCGATAGCCTTCTTCCAGAACCAGCGACGAAAAGTGAGCGTTAAAGAGCCAGAGCAGGAGCCAGAGGATGTTCCAGCGCTGAGTGAGGGTAAAAAGAAACTGAAGAAAAGACGGTGGCTGGCCAAGCCTTTGGCAGCTGAGGCCAGTGACGCCGCTGCGGAAGTGGAGTTAACTGCGGACATAGTTGAAGGGTTTTTGGGCGCGAATTGTGGATGTGCTGTAGGCTTTGTCAAGGAAGTTGGCAACTGATGCGCTGATAGGAATGCGCTAGTCCACAGGAGTCACCTTACATGCCGATGTTCTCACAGGAAATGTGGACGCCAAGGCGGGAACAGAAGTTCAAACTTCGTAATAGGTCTCGAGGGTGGGTGAGCCTGCTGGATGGACGGAGGCGACGACTGGAACCAAGCAGGGAAGGAAGATGAAGAGTTCAGGAGTACGAAGAACGCCAGAGTGTGGAACAAACAATGAAGACGTGAGGGAACAGACGGGAACTAAAGAAGGATGGAAAAGAACGAGAGAGGAGAGAGACAGACTGCTGGCGAGAGAAAGCAGTAGGCAAAAGGACAGAGATGATGCCAGTTTATCAGAGGCTAAATAAAGGGACGAGGAAGAGAATGGGAATCATCGTATTAGCTTCCTAGATTCACTCATTCTGATTCTTTCTTGCTTTCTTTGTCTCCGTCCCCAGCGCTCCACAAAGCTTGAGCTCCTTCTCCGTCCCACCCACCGCCTTCCTCCGCCAAGTTCGACGAAGTTCTCTTGTTGTTTCCAAACTCACATCGTTCGCCCCAGTCTTCAACTCTCTCTCGGTCGACGCTCTGTCTCCTCCCCAACCACCACCAGCAACTGTGCTCTCTCCTTCTTCTTTCAACGAACCAGGAGCTCTCTTCTTCTTTCCTTATGGGTCACTGTTACTCTCTGTCTTCTTTTCTTACCTCCCTACTGGTTGTTGCGCTTGTGAAGGGACAATGAAGAGCACAAAGACGTAGTCTGACTCTTCCCAGCAGGGACGGTTTCCTCTCCTCTCGTCGTGGGCAGCAAGCATGGTAAAACAGTAGTAAGGAGGGGTCTACCTTCAGCAAGTATATGGGCTTCTTCCTCCTCCAGAGAGGCAGCAGCAGGATTAAGAAGAGCAGTGGAAAGGGGCGGATGGAGGATCTCCTATTGAAGAGAGTAGTAGACTCAGCCAGAGATTGATGAGAGGGCGTAGGGACAGATAGGGGAGGAATGGTTGGCAGAGAGAGAGGCAAAGAGAAAGAAAGGAAGTTGAGGGAGATAGAGGAGGACGACTAGGGTTTGGTCTCTCTCTAGCTGGAGAGCGAGCGAGCTCTGTCTGACGCTATGCTTCTGTCACGTTCCTGGCAGCGTTCTTTCGAATGTCTGTTCGAACGCTCTGTCTTCCCTCCTCTCACTCTCCGGGACTTCGGGCAGGTGGTGATGATGGCCCAGGCCTCTCTGTCTGTGTGGCCCAATGGATCTCTGCTGACCTCTGTCTCGTCGTCTCTCTTCTCCTTGTCTCTCTCTCCCTGTCTCTGTCTCTGTCTCTCTGTCTCATCATAATGTTTGTCTCTCTTCCTCTCGCCTTGGACAGGACAAACTGAATTTTAAACTGCAATAATCTAACTGCTCCCTATGGAAATAAACGCTTGAATAATTCCTGAGGCAGCCATATAATGATAGTCTACTTAAGATGAAAACATTTTGAATGAAGCCTTCGCCAATATCTTTCAATATCTTTCTCGCGCCCATTCCTGGAGGAGACAGGCGCTGAAGCGTCGAACACAGAGCTCGATCGGAGGCTGGAGACTGGAGGCTGGACCGCAAGAGAGAGAAGGAGGAGAGTCTGAGAGTCTGGGACCGACGGACCCGGTGGTGGCCGCATTGGTGCCGGGAATCCCGTAGAAGACCGTGGACGAGAGACTGCTTGGAACCCTATCTTCTGCTTCTGGCTTCTGGCTTGAGATCGAACAAGCAATAATGAAGCGAAAGGCATACGTCTTGAGAGTGCCAGTACTATTTTGATGTAGAGTATGATGATGATCCCTGGTTCATATGATTGTTGCTGGCACCAGCAACAGGAGCCAGAGGCTCACGCTAGCCATCAAGATAGGCACGCCAGTTGTCGGGTATATAGTCACAATCGTATGTTCTTTGTGACCGAGCGCAGCAGCATGCGTCCTGCTGCTTTGCTGGATAGTTCCTTCGTCCATCCAAAAAGTGTTGCTAGGGCGGATCGCAACAGTGACGCTGCCTTTCGTGGTCCTTCTCCGACAAACCCAAGGCGTTGAGAAGGAAGACGTCCAGCAACGACCCAAGGCTTTCTTAGTGGCTCTCACCGCGGCCTCTATCTAACTGTTGCATTCCTCAGCCTAACCCAATCTGAGATCGTCGATGCTTCCAAATCATTGGATGTCGTTCACAGCTAGGCCCGCTGCCATTGCAACTCTAAACTATAATGCTGCTAATGTTACATCTCCCTCCCAGCGATGAGAATCGTATCAGAGCTTCTGCTAGGTGCAGATGCCTCTCGCATGGCGTTGAAGGGGCTTCTGGCTCGTCAATGATTGACGAATGAATGTAAGCTTTATCGGCCTTGACACCGTCATAGTGTTGGTCGCTCAACCCAGCCGCCAGGTTATACTTAGGATAGATAGAACTCTTCATAGAATAAGCCCCCAACTAGTTAGTAGAATCCTCGTCTTATGTCCCGTTAAGATAGCCCAATATAACAAATTTGAAAGAGTCGCTTTGTAGCCTTAGGTAACTCCACTGTGACCGCTGACCCTTGTTGGCCGACGCCTGATCAAGGATTCTTGATAGAGACCTACATCTGCACCGTCATCATGGGCTTACCTCGTCATTCTCCAGTGGGCCATTTAGGCGCTGTCTCACCATCTTCTCTATAGCATTAGGTCTGGGGCAGCTTGATATGTCGATCGTGATCTGAAGGAGGAACTTACCGCGATATCCTTGTCTTCACTGCGTTGAATTCATAGAAAAGGGCATACAGGGTCATAATTAGTTAGTGACAACCCTAAAAGACTCAGGCAATGGAGGAAACGATGGCAAAATATAATATACTCATTTTCAGAAGGCGAATCACCATTGACAGGAGACACCAACGGAGAAGGAAGTGTCATCGTTGGAGACGTACAATGTAAAGCCGTGAAGCCTCCGGAAGCGGTTCTTTCCTTCACATTGACGTCCGGAGGAGGCGAGGAAGCCAGTAGCACAGTAGTAGTAGAATGTCTCCATACCTGCGCTCTGCGCTACCTGTGTAGAAGACACCTTAGTACCATCTCTGACTGACAGTCTAAACGACAAGAGGTGAAGTCTACTGAGAGTCACGCAAAGGCATGCAGGTCCAAGGGTTATAGAGAATTAAAATGGACAGGAATATCATGATCTCAAGTCCGCGAGCCAGGTAGATGCAACTTTGACGATGAGAATGGCAGCGGTGTTTCAGAGCCAAGAGCGGAACGTGGTAGTGCTTCAATAGGTTCGTCTGAGAGAAGAAAATAGTTCTGACTGACCTGTAGAGGAGTGGCATCGTTATCATTCTTCGCATCCGGCCTGGTCCCGCTCTTGAGCATTAGCCGGACATCATCAAGGTTCGGGACGTCCACAGCTGTAGAGAGAAGGTTATCGCTGGCAGATAGGACTCTGTGAGGACTCGGTTGCGCTGGAGTCTTTATCCTGCTGGCGAGAGCTGCCAAAGCGCCCGGTAAGGCGGCGCTTTGCTGTTCCCTTGCCTCCAGACTTCTTCCTCGGAGGCATCTTTCTTCTCTACAAGCAAAGTGCCCGGATTTGCCTCCCTGACACAGCAGAAGGGGCAGCAGCCTCTCACAAGATGTCAGGATGGCTATGAAGGCACACGAGTGGAGAATGAGCAGACTCCTCGGAGAAAAGGAAGCTATGGAAGAGCCGTAGATATCGCAACTACCTCAGATAAGACAAGCTCAAAGGCCAGAGCTCGATTGGCAAGAGGTCTTCTGGACGCAATGAGTCTGCACTCCATCAGCTGGCTAGGGAAGGTTATCTAGCGTCATCCCGAGTGCCAACGGAGAGATCAGCGGTCAGCGCTTTTCGGCTTGACAGCGGGAGATTTGACAAAATTTCTGATGGAGGAGCTAGCCTGCTTAGCTTCTTAGACGGAGAGTGTAATCATGGAAGAGCTTCAATTTGGCGCGGCATCGATCTACTTTTGAGCTCTCTTCCTCTTCCCTCAGCTCCTCGGCCATGATCAAATCACGCCTATCCGTTTCAAAGAACCCCAGGGCGTTAGCGGCTCTACAGCGTGCATTTTTTGAGAAAATTGGGTAGTGCAAAAAGGAATTCTGAAGCTTTGCGGCGGTCTTGATTGCCGATTTCCGCTATTCTTCTGAAGCTCCTGAGAAGTTGACCGTGCTAATGTATGGAACTCGATTGAGTTGTTAGGGCTGCGGTCATGCGCTGAGGCAGTCGCCGAGCGTTTTCTGCTAGTGGGACTTATTCTCGCTAGGATAAAGCTCGGGTCTAACAGCCATATCAAGTGGGGCGCTAGACTGTCCTTCGTTGTCTGTTTGATTTTTTATCTTATAGGACCTCGGAAGCATCTTTTGGCACATTTATCCTGCCTGCTGCACCAAACAAAGAATGCGGCGACTCAGGGCAGCTTTTTCGCTATCGGCTGCATTGTCACTGCCATACACCTTTCAGTCTTCAGTAACCTGGGCCTGAGTTCAAATCCTGGAGTCGTTCAGCAGTTCAAGAATATCGTAATGTTTGCAAAGGCGTACCAAGGAGGAGCCTTCGTGGAGATCTTCTCTACGCATGGCCAGAATCCTGCTGCGGGGTGGAAGCTTTCCGGGAACGTCAAGAAGCTTTACGAGACCGATGTCAAGGGATATGTGTACAGTTGCGAAGGAGGACCAGCCACCAAGATGCTGCTTCCGAAGGACGGCTCCACACAATGTGCGTGGCATCTGATATTATTTATTTTCTTGTCTTTGATCTTGCTTGCTCATCCATCTCATTCCTCTGCAGTGGGATTGAGTCAGCCAGTCCTGGTCCTTCAATGCTGGATAGTCCCAAGTCGGAGCTTTTCTGTGGAGCTGACAGTCACTGACAACACAAAGTCCAGACGACGCCTCGTCCTGTCTACAGCTTTCAACACGACCATAGCAAACCCGCTCCATGTCCAGGTACGTGGGAAGTAAGGGGGAAGCTCCTGAGACATCTAGAGAGAGTGTCAAGGGAAAGACAGTTTGAAGAGCTAGATAACTAAGCGGGAAGGGGCGGACAGGGTGCATATTGTCTGGTCTCAGGTACGACCATCCCGAAGATAGAGGGATCATAACTGATGAACAGGAAGGATAATAGAGAAAAACGCCAGACGATGCGATGGATCTCCTCTCACGGATGTTACGCTTGCAGATACCGTTGACAAACGTTATTCGAGGAGACTGGCTCAACCTTGCCATTGACCTAGCCTCTATCGTCGAGCACCATTTCAGGTGTGAAAATCAGAAGGAGTTCTGAAGCCGTCAAGCATTCACTTTCTTGTTTCTTTGAACCATTCTTTGTCAATGTCAGCCTTATCGCTTTACACGTCTTTCTTAGTACTTATAATGTCTATTCTTGGGATGCTTGAACTTTGCTTGCAGAGGCAGCAATTATAGGAGTTTGGAGGCCATCACGGTTAGCGCTCACTGCAAGCTCAGGCGGATATTTACCCTCCGATCTTGCCCCAGTGATACAACAGGAGAGCAGATGCGGGGAGGTAAGAGAGGCGAAGAAGAGGAGAGACATGGCAGCAAAGCGTCTTTCTGGCGTCGTGAGAGCCACTGACAGCACTCAACAGGCACTGAGAGTATTCCCCGCGCCATTGACTATCCTGCTATGATGTCTCCGGCTCCGAAGACTCAGGTAATAGGAACGCCCACCAGTGAGGAGCGCTCGGCAGGGTCCATGACCAAAGGTACGGAAGGACCTACGAAGCGGAGGCTCATTTTCCTCATTCTTATCACCCCTGAATCTAGTTATGGCGGCCTCTGAGGGTGTTTTTGCCTCCCAAGAACACATATATCACCTCTTAGTTTTGTCTATTACTCGGAATATTCTCGCGTTTAGTTCCTCATCATAGGGCCAGTGGTCTACTTGCTTAGCTTCCTCCTTGGCCCCTTTCCTGTTATACCCTAGAAGCGTCCAATCCCGCTGTGGAGGGCCAAAAAGGAGTAATTAAGGAACGAAATAAGGTCAGTTCAATCTTACGAGCCTGTTGAATAGCTGGAAAGCTAACATAAGGACAGACGGCTGTCCCTAGCTCAAGAGCAATCAGTAATGTGCAGAAGCCCTCTGCTGCTTCTCGAGGTGCGTCCTCATCTAATGTATTCCGAGAGAAAAATAGAGGATTGCCGATGTCGGCACGTTCTGAAGTAGGGGACCAGAAATCGCCCTTAAGCACGACACAGTCCAACCTGACAGGCAAGAAACAAACCGGCTATCATCTGAAAAACTCCGGCCCTAGCCCGGGGCAGAGGGCGGACAAACCTGCTATCACCGCACGTTCCAGTACTTCTTATGGCTCCTCGGCATCACCAGGCCCTTCCCTCTTGTCCTCTGCTAGATACCGTGATAAGACGATCTCTAGCCCTGAGAAAGGAAATCTTATGTTCACCGAATCAGGAGCACCGTCGGGTGAAAGCGAACGTCCACAAGTATTCAAATCAGACCTTCCTAGAGGTTCAATAGGCCTTACCGGGGAGCATATGGGCAGCTTGCAGCAGCAGACGTCTCCGTCCTTGATTGATGCAATGGAGGCCTTTAAACTAGACTTGGTTGTGGAGAAGAGCGAGAAACAGAGCACAAAACCATTTGCTCAGGAGAAATCGCCATCTGGCAAAGCAAGAAGCGCAACAGCAGGCCAGAAGAGCCCGCGAAGTAAACAAAATCATGCGCAATCGTCGCCTATGGGTGACGTGACGGCCTTATTGCTACAGTCTAGGGCGGATGGACCCCTGGATCCTCTTGCCAGCTTAGAAAGACTGCTTGAAGCTTCAAGGAGGACATTGCCTGCAAAAAGCGATGGTGCAACCCTTAACACACCGTTGCCCTCAGCCGCCGTGCTCAGCACAGCTGGTGAGATCGCTTTCCGACCCGGTGGCTCCCCATACTTAAACGACTCAAGGGCTAAGCAGCTCAGTCCAGCCCCGTTGCCATCTTCCCTAACCTCTGTAAAGAAGGATGCTTGGGTCATCTCGCAAAAATTGGGTACAAGTGAGGGTAAAGGGGAAGTGTCAGTGGAAGTGCTCGAGGTTCATCAAGAGAGTCCGAACGCTATGTTCGAGCATTCCAATCGTGAGGACACCATATCAGATAATCCAATCGCGGGCGGTGGCCCCTCAAGAGAACTGGAGACTAGGGACGACCAAAGCAGCACCACACGCCATCTAGAAAGTTCCTCCGAGACGTGGGGAAGAGTTGGACAGGAAGACGGGAGTTTTCCTTGCTTTGAACATGCAGATGTCTCTCTGGTAAGTCAAGAGGAAGAGGGACCGCATGGGCGATATATGGCTTCAGAGACGGGATACCACATACACAGAAGCAATGAAGACTTCTTGAAAGCACCTGAGGATACAATGCTTGACGGACACCAGGAGAGGAAAGAGGAAGAAGGAAGGGCGGAAGACTCATCAGACCGAGTCATAATGGAGGACTCTTCCTCCTCATGCAGCATCCTCTCGAAGCAAACGTTGGACCTGTTGGAGAAGCTGAACGATGCACCCCAGACTGTAGAAAAGGCTTCTTATGGTCATACAGGAGCCACCAAAACCTCTTCTGGGGGCTCGAGAACTCCGCAGGTCCTGCAGAATGAACGTAGCATCCCAACCATTGTAGTCCCAGAGAACAGAAGTCCGAGCTACGGAGATTCCAGACTAAATGATGCGTCATCTGACGGGGCCTCTCTCCACTCCCATTCATCGAGTGCATCCTCGGTTTTCCGCACCCGCCCGGAAAGCTTCCCCTTCCATAGCAGCTTGAGCTCCACAGCAGAGGCGGGGAATGGGGTCCTGCTTGGAACAGATATACAGACAAGGAAGTCACGGTCCCAGTTTCCTGCATCTATATCTAGACCAGTCACCGCACAGCAGACTATAAGCTTCAACGTCAGATCAGGTCTGGCAACCAGGCCGAGAACTGCAAACGACGGGGTGCAAACGTCCGAGGGGAGCATCACCGCTTGGGATACAGCAGATACCGAAGCGGATCTAGGGCAAGGGTCTAAGCCTTCATTCCCACCTGCTTCGGTCAAACTTTTGAAAAGCTGCCTAAAGAAGTCCACTCCTGCTCCCAACCCCTGGCTCGATGGACCTCGACCCTCTACGGCGAGGGAGAGAGACACAGAGAGAATGACAACCATTGTGCGTCCCCTTTCCCGAGGTGGCAAACTTAGTCTCCATCACTGGGAACACCCGCAGGCCCAAGATAGGTTAGCGAGCTCTTCGACCTCCTTAGGAGGTGAGCAGGAATCATCATCAGCTAGACAGCCCGAGGCCAAAGGGCTTACTCTCGAGGGCATTGAGACTTACCAGGCAGAACATTATCAGAATGGCGACAATAGCCAACATGAGCTGAGAGACGGATCTCTGGAGGAAAAGGAAGAACAGATCTCTAACGAGAGTGAGTCATTTGGGGGAAAGATGCATGGAAGCTGGGGTAACTCTGGAGGTGACGCCGAGAGCAGTGACAGGGAGAACTTCAGGCAATTGGCTGGCACGGAAACCCAGGAGCCGGAGCATGACATCGAAGCAGAAAACCTCGCTTTTTTCGATCCTGACAGTGCCATCCCAGAGGGAGACAAGGATGTCTCCCAGGCGATATGCGACGTTGAGGACGATATTGAGGAAGACACTCGTGCGCTGTTTGGAACTGGTGAGAAGGCGGGCACCAAGCTGGAGCCGGACGCGGGGGATGATGAAAGCGGAGAAGGGAAGACAGAAGATATCGAGAACGAGAATAGAGAGTTATTCGGAGAGCCAGTGGAAGACGTCCACGAGGTAAGTGAACCTTGTGCCTTAGCATCTGGAGAGAAAGAGCTGCTTACTATAGTTTGCCAATCGTAGGAACCTCACAAGAGCGCCAGTGGCCAGCTGGAGCTCATCTATGACCCTATACTGCAGTGTTATGTGGACCCACTAACGCAAAAGTACTACCAGCTCAAAGACTAGGTAGCATCCAAAGCTCAGATTTGCATTGGATAGGGCCACTGCTTTGTCGTTTTTCTGCTCATGTGTGTCATCAACTCAAGATGCAGTGCAGGAGCTTGGCGCTTCTTTGCGAACCACCAACACAACGTGGCTGCTCAGACTCAATCATTCGTGGCGCCTAACATTCCTCTAGGCCCCTCTGCTCGTGTGGCAGATGTCGGGCAATTGACGGCTAAAGTGAGCAGCCTCATGGTTATGCTGCAAGGGTGGAGGGGGCTGTGAATGTCACAGTGCCGTTCGCTCAGGAGCGCAGCATACTTTAGATTCAATGGGTCTTGTCGAGACTACCTTCAACGCATCAGTAGGTGTTGGTCACATCTCCAAACTCTCCGTGGCTTGCGTAAGAGCATACTTACATAGACTACCTACCAGGACAGTACGACCGCAATGACGCTAAAGTGCTTCAGGGCCTTGACCGGCTATTAAGACTGGGTCATTCACTACCATCTGATTCATCGAGCTCATGTCAGGGCCTCGTGGGCGATTGTGATTGTTCTTCAGGCTCCGCCCTAGCTAGGAACGTGGGCATCTTTGTGCTCTCAATCGACATATTCGCCTCTAGAGCTAATAATTTTGAGCAGACGGTGAGACAGCGAAGAAATGGCCCACTGAGGAATGACGCGGTAAGCCGATGAATGAGGACCCAGAGGTTGTCTCTATCCCCTTCTTGGTGTTCCCAAACATCAAGAGTTCCTGATCAGCGTCGGCCGACCTTGAGTCCGCGGTCACATCGGCGTTACCTAAGGCTATTAAGCGAGTTGATTCTTTGTAATTGGATTATCTTAACGGGGACATTTGACGAGGGTTCTTATAGATAGGTGAAGGCTTACTCTCTGAGGTGAGAGTACTATTTGTAAAGTATCTGCTGCCGGGCGGCTGGCTTGAGCGAGGAACTCATGACGATGCCAATGCTGATAATAAAGCGCAAAGCTACCTAGAATGAGTCATCGGCGACCGAGAGGCTCATTCAATGCCACGCGGGACGCATCTGCGCCTAACAAAAGCTCTGTTACGAGTCCCATTGTTTGGAAGGAGGTCTATGATGACCAGTGCTATACTTTAGAGCTGCAATGGGAGCGGGTCTATCAGTGAACGACATCCAATGATCTGGCAGCAGCGACGATGTCCAGCTTCGGTAAGGATGACGACGGATGCATCAAGAAGATAGAAGGGTTAGAGCCACTAAGAAGGCCTTGGGTCGTTGCTGCTGGACCTCTTTCCTCATCAACCGTTTGAGTTCGCTGGAGAGGCGCCACAAGGGTCGCGTCACTGATGCGATCCGCCCCAGCGAGCTAAATAACAAGCATGGATGGATGAAGGAATAATCCAACGAAGCAGCAGGGCGCATGCTGCTGGGCACCGTCACAAAGAACATACCATCGTGCCTATGCACGTAACGACTGGTGGCGTGAGTAACTTGAAGGTCAGCGTGAGCCTCTGGCTCCTGTTGCTGGTGCCAGTAGCGATCATATGATCCAGGCATCAGCCTCTACATCATAATAATAGTACTGGCACTCTCAACACGTATGCCTTCCGGTCCCTCATCACGTGCTGCTCAGCCAAGCCAGAAACAGAAAACAGTGCTCCAAGCGGTCTCTCGTCCACGGTCTTCTACTACGGGATTCCTGCCACCAATGCTGCTGCGGCCACCAGGTCCGTCGGTCCCAGACTCTCCTCCTCCTCTCTCTTGCGGTCCAACCAGCCTCCAGTCTCCAGCCTCCGATCGAGCTCTGCGTTCGACGCTTCGGCGCCTGTCTCCTCCTGGAATGGGCGCGAGAAAGATATTGAAAGATATTATTGACGGCTTCATTCGAAATATTCCCATACTTAACTGACCTACAGGTATGTGATACCTCTTGAAAGATTCATATGTATATTTCGATAGGGAGCAGTTAGACTGTTACAGTTCAAAATTCAGTTTGTCCTGTCCAAGGCGAGAGGAAGAGAGACAGACATTATGGTGAGACAGAGAGACAGAGATAGAGACAGAGGAGAGAGAGAAGGAGAAGAGGGACGCCAAGACAGAGGTCAGCAGAGATCCATTGGGCCACACAGACAGAGAGGCCTGCTGGCCATCACCACCTGCTCGAGGTCCTGGAGAATGAGAGGAGGGAAGACAGAGCGTTCGAACAGACATTCGAAAGAACGCTGCCAGGAACGTGACAGAAGCATAGCGTCAGACAGAGCTCGCTCGCTCTCCAGCTAGAGAGAGACCAAACCCTACTAGTCGTCGTCCTCTTCCTCAGCTTCTTTCTTCCTCTTTGCCTCTCTCTCTGCCAACCACTCCCTAACTGTCTCTCCTCTTCTCCGCCTTTCTCATCATTCTCTGAGTCTGCTCTCTTCGATAGGAGACCTCCATCCGCCCCTTTCCACTGCTCTTCTTACTACTGCAGCAGCAGCAACTGGGAGTCCATGTACTTGCGGAAGATAGACCCCTCCTTACTACTGTTTTACCATCCTTCTTGTCCACGGCGAGAGAAGAAATCAAGATCGTAGCTGCTGGGACCGGAAGGGTCAGGCTAGGTCTTGTGCTCTTTTTTGTCCCTTCACAAGCACAACCAGTAGGGAGGTAAGAGAAGAAGACAGAGAGTAGTAATAGTGACACATAAAGAAAGAAGAGAGCTCCTGGTTAAAAGAGAGCACAGTTGGTGGTGGGGGAGCAGACAGAGCGTCGAGAGAGAGATGAAGAAATCGGGCGAACGATGTGAGTTTGGAAAGAACAAGAGAACCTCGTTGAACCTGGCGGAGGAAGGCGGTGGGTGGGACGGAGAAGAGCTCAAGCTTTGTGGAGCGCTGGGGAGCCAAAGAAAGAACGAAAGAAAGAATCAGATGAGTGAATCTAGGAAGCTAATACGATGATTCCCATTCTATTCCTCGTCCCTTTAGCCTCTGATAAACTGGCATCATTATCTCTGTCCTTTTGCCTACTGCTTTCTTCTCTCGCCAGTCTGTCTCTCTCTCCTCTCTCGTTCTTTTCCATCCTTCCTTATTCCCCGTCTGTTCCTCTCACGTTTTCCTCTGTTTGTTCTACACTCTGGTGGTGTTCTTCCTACTACTGAACTCTTCACCTCTTCCCTGCTTGATTCCTGTCGTCGCCTCCGTCCATCCAGCAGCCTCACCCACCCTCGAGACCTATTACGAAGTTTGAACTTCCGTTCCCGCCTTGGCGCCCACATCTCCTGTAACAACATCGAGGAGCCAGCAGTGGTAGAGGATAGAGAGCCTGGGATGAAGGAAGGAAAACAGGGAAGGAGAGAAAACGGAGAGAGAAAGTAAAGAAGCGTTAAGAGATGAGGAGGAGGTAAGGGTGCAAAACGGTAGAATCGGCGAAGACTGATCGACAAGAAGGAGATGAATATCTCCAAGCAAGGGAGTCGACCAGGGACTGAACAGTGAGTACTCGAACAAGGGCAGGACGGAAGCTGGGAAAACAGAAGATAGCCAAGGCAAGAGCAAGGGAGGGATAGAGAGAGTGGAGGAGCAGCAAGTGCCAAGGGTCACATGAAAGGTGACTCTTGTGCACTAGCGCACTCCTATCAGCGCCTCAGTTGCCAACTTTCTTGACAACGCCTACATCACAGACACAATTCTTAGCGCAAAACCCCGTGAACTATGTCTCCAGCAACCTCCGGTTCCGCAGCGGCGGCCCTGGCCTCAGCTGTCAAAGGCTTGGCCAAACACCATCTCTTCTTCTATTTTCTTTCTACTCTCCTAGTCCTTGAACTGTGCCCGGCGCTTTTTGCCGGACTATTTTACGGCCTTGGCCAAGGCATTGGGCACGGA
>FLMG01003594.1:0-14332 GCA_900088475.1 Hyphochytrium catenoides
TTTATGCCTCTCTGGCAGCAGCATCTGTCTTTGCCTTTGACTTTTTCTCTCTTTCTGTGGCCTGTTCTCCTTGCTGTTTCTGCTCTTCTACAGCTTCTCTTTCGAATTCTACGGCCGTTTTCTCTCTGTTCAAACCTGAAGACCTTCTTTTGCACATCTCTCACTCTTCTTCTGCAGATTCGCTGCTGTGTGGTCTCAAAAAGTGGAGAGTGTGTCGAAGATCTTCCATTCGAGTCCTGTGCTAGAGCTGCGGCAAAGAGGGGAGACACAGCATCTCCCACCGCTTGCGCTGGCTCTGCAGAAGAAGGAGATTCTGCCGCTTTCTGGTTCTGTTCGAACCCCAAGTATCCGTCAGCAGGCTTTGCACGCATCTATTGTGACTCTCAACTGTTCCCTCGGACCTGCGGCGCGACAGAGAGTAGTGACAATGGGGAAAGCCGATGTTGTCATGCCAGCGCAGGATTGACTTGTTCTGTGGTGAGAGACAATTCCTTGGCGAGTCCGCTTCAGCTCTATCTCTCTCACTCTTTCTTTTTGACCCTCTAGCACTCGCAGCCTATTCTTATGCACGCTTATTGAGCTCTTATTCCTCCGTCTGTTTTAATTCTTTCGCTGCTATCTCTGACTTGAGAATGCTGCAGCTCCAGGAGCTGGACCCTTTCTACTGTGCCCGACACAATCAAAAGCGACCCGAGCTGGAGTGTCAATCGTCCACCCCTTCCACGACCCGTAAGTGGCCATGATGCGAGTTCGTATCTTAGAGTATAATCTTCCTACATTTTAACTAACAATAATCTTTCATTTCCTCCCTTCGTACTCGCAGCGGTGCAGCAGGTCCAGCCACAAGCGCAGACTTCTTCGGAGAGTTCTAATGCGTCAACTGCGTCGTCTTCTTCCCCGGATTCTTCGACATCTATCACCGGGTCCGCTGGTGTCACTGTCTCTCCCTCACCAACTTCAGCTCCTCCGCCGTACCAATGGTATTGTCAGGACCCTCAGAAACCCATAGACTACCAGCGCCGCTATTGTGATGTCTCCGCTTATCCTTGCAGTGGGTTTGCACCTAGACTCTACCGCTGCTGTCCTATCGCCGCAGGAGATACTTGCGACGCCGCAGTGGATTCCTCAAAATGCGGCACCCAGCCGATCCCTCCACCTTGCACGGTTGACAGTGACGGTGGACAGCAGTGCGTTCTACCTCCGCCAGATGATGACAATCATCTCATGTACTTGCCAGTCTGGACAGGCGATGGCTTGGGCTCTCGAGGGCTTAAGAATCGTGGATGGGCAGTCAATCCTCACTATATTGGTTGTCCTTCAGGCACCCGCTGTGTCTATGCCTGCAAAGCACCTTTCGTTCCTTCAGCGCAAAACTATGATAACAGCGAGTGCATTCCTGGCCAGCCGAACTGTCAGACAGTTTACGAGCAGGAGAAAAGCAAGCACGGTGTTCTGTGCAACAACGGAGTGCCGACTTTCAACCCGTCGAAGGTGCAGCAATGGTGTGTGATGGGTCTCCTGACCTTCAAAGCTAGGAACCTTGTTAATAAGCCCATCTCTGCCTGTCAGACAGTCTACCCAGGCAGCGAGATCCCTCAGATTCCTGTGACAACAGCAGCCGCAGGACAGGAAGGAGACATACAATTCTTACCCTCTAACCCGTCAAACTACTGGCTTGGGACGCACAATCACTTCTATATGGGCATGGCTGGGATGTCAGAAGCCCTAGCCTGTCAGTGGAACGATAACCCGAACTCGCTTAACTCTGGAGGGGTAGATTTCTCTCCCTATGTCATTGGCGGAGGCTTCATCCCTAGCTCCAGCACTGGCGGACAACACCAGCTGGAGCTGGGAGACAACTACGACCCCGTGAAAGCTGGCTTCCCTGCTTATGGAATCATGGGCCAAAACTGCAGAGGCAGCACGTGTGACCCTCCCCAGTGTGTGCTGACCTATCGCAAGGTCGGCGAAGAGGTGCACCAAGTGTGGTCACGCTATAACACGAACTATGGCGGCAGCGGGCCTGTGAAACCGGGTTGCGTGATGCCCGCAGTGAACGGTCTGGACCAATTCACTCTTGTCACCTACTTTCCTATAGATTCCACTGGCACCTGCAGCGGGTCGCCTTCTTGCTCTTCAGTACCTCCTCTTGCTGCGGATCTCGTCCTTATAAGACCTCAAGAAACTGCCCGGTTCGGAACAGGGCTTAAGCCTGCTATTTATGCTAGTGCGCAGCGATATAGCTAACCTAGGTGTTAATAACTTTATTTCACGGTCTCCTGTTGGTCGCTGTTCTCCTTGTGTGCTTGCCCCAGCAGTAAGCCGCAGCCAGTATCCCTTATATTGTTATAAATCTTAAGAGTCTTCTGCTCCCAGATCCCTTGGTTTGAAGACGCCTGCTAAGAAGTGAACCCTTGATAAAGATGATGGCTAAGGCCAATATTCCATCAGTCATTCTCTACGTTCTCCTTCGTCCCTTTGCTTCTGTGTATACTTACCATCCGCACTGGATGATAGGACCAGCGCGGTCTATTCTGTCAAAGGTCTCTGTCTTTCAATCTTACTCTTCTCTCTGTTCTGTGCGATCTTTCTCTTGAATCTAGGAGTGGTCGTTCATAGCAAGTGGACGACACATCAGGAGCACGCGATCTTTGCTTTGGCGAGGACAGGATTAGACCTGTCCATTGTTGGGTCCTGAAGTCCAGATATCCTCCTTATAACGGCGAGAGACAAGCTTTAGATCACGGATGAATACCTCAGCCGCTGCCGCCTCCATTCCCCCGTGCTTACGAGCAATCTCTACAAAGGTCTTTGTCACTGCGGGCGCCATCTGTCCTGCATCACCACAGACAAGGATATGCGCCGCCTTCTTCTCTATCAGCTCCCAGAGGTAAGCTCCATCTTCTTTCAAGAGGTCTTGGACGTACGTCTTAGGCAAAGAAGGCGAACGAGAGAAAGCTACCCGCAGAAGAGAGAGTGTTCCATTAGCTTGATAGGCCTCCAACTCCTCTTTGTACAGAAAATCATGATCCTCGCGTCGGCAGCCAAAGTATAGAACAGTAGGGGCAAGGTTAGCATCACTAGCGGAAGATGTGGCGCTACCAGGAGAAGCACTAAGGTTCTGTAGGCGGTTTCTCTCGCTATCCCTGTATTGAAGAAAGCCCCGCATAGGCGAGATGCCAGTACCAGGGCCGATCATAATGAGCGGGGTGCCGCAGTCTGGAGCTCTGAAGGAAGCCCCCGTATCTCTAACGTAACCTCTGACTTCCTGATTGGGTTGGCAGCGCGAGAGGAAGTGCGAACAAAGACCATGGAACTCCTTTCTCTCGGTCAGGATTCCATTGAGAGTACTAAGAAGGCTTGTGCTACCTACACTCTCGAGGAGCGATGGTGGCGGTGGTACCGGCATAGGTGCTATGGCAGCATGTGAAAAAGGAGATGTGACCGCTGGGGAATGGACTAGCTCCTCGGATCGGTATACTCCTCTCCCTTGTACGGCGGAGAGTGGCAATATCTTCGTATGCACCGCTGCCGTGATTGAGCACTGCTGTAGGTTGCTGTCGGGGGCAGAGGAGATGGAGTAGAAGCGCGACTTCATAGGCGGGAGAAGATCGAGGATGAGGGTCAAGCTAGCTTCAATACTAGGAAAGAGCAGAAGAAGGTGCGCTGCAGATAGACATTGACTGCTGATTTCAGCTTCAAATCTCTCCGGATTATCATGCAGCAGCTGCAGTGCCTCTTTCTCTGTCTTTTCAAAAGCTCTGCTGATCAGGGCGACTAGTTGTCGCTTGGTCACTGCAGAGGACAGCTCCACACAGCGTGTGAGAAGGTGATCGACAGTTATCTTCTTACCAAGGAGTGACATGTACGGGGCGAGAGAGGAGTCATTTGCTTCTGTCTCACTCTGCTCTCCAAGCCGGCTGATGATGCAAGCATCTGTCTTGCTGACTCCAAGCCGCTGGCACAATAGTTGCACCAATGCAGGGTCATTCTCAGGATAGATGGCGAGATGATCTCCTGGCTGATAGGTGAGAGAAGGGGCGAGAGCAAACTGGATGTGCCGAGTCTGTCTCTCTGAATCTGAAGATTGAATGTTCCGGTTGCTAAGAATAGTTAGTGCTACACTGGAGCTGGAGTGAGGCAGTGGTTGATGAAAGTTCTTGGCCTTGTCTATCTCGTCCTCAGTCTCTTCCCCTCCTGACGGGCATATCTCTATGGCTAGCGTGGGGGAGTACCGTCCCTCTCCATCATTGCCCACGCCTGTCTTTCTCTGGTTCTTATTCTTCTCCTTCTTTATTATTTGTACAGCGGCGGCCTTGTCTGTCGCTCCCTCCTTCAAACCATCAGATGCCAACCGTCTCAATCTCTCTACCACCTTCTGGGTCCATGCATCAAAGGCACCTTCTATTGCCTTTGTACCTCCATTCACATTTATCTCTCCACGCTCAAGGAGTCGGGAAGCGCCTAAGCCTATCATTCCTTCGTCCACGAGCGTAGGGAAGCGTTGGTAGGTTGGAAACCAGTCTGTGTCTCCTTGACCTAACACTGCATAGTTGATATCAGAGAATAGAGGAGGCGAACGCTGCCTCTCTTTCTCAAGAAGAGATGCAAACTTCAAGGCGTTGTCTGGGGGAAAGCCATTATAGGAAGGCGTGATGATGATGACGCAGGAGCTGCTTCCTCGAGGAAGAGTGTTGGACGAAGAGGACGAAGAAGTGGTGGGCAGCCGATCATTGCTTTTCTGAACATCTTCTTCCTTCTTGACCTGTTGCTCTTCTTCTTCCACCCTCTGGGCTATCTCGTCTAGAGTCTTTATGCCCTTGACTCGACAACCACGCGCACCTAGTACCTCGGCCAACCGGCGTGCTAGCTCCTCACTGCTGCCCATATTTGAGCCGAAAAGAATGAGCACGTCAAGAGGAGAAGGGAAAGGCTCATTGAAGGAAAGCGGAGGCGACGGTCCTATAGCCGTAGGACCGTTTTTGGGAGGAAGAGGAGAGAGTTTGGACGCTTTGCTGCCCATCCTCAATTACAGAGCTACGTGTTAACTGCAGCACCAGAGTCTCAATGTCTTTCTTTGACTTCCGATGACTGAGACCAACGCTGCTTAGTGCTAGCTTCGTAAGACCACTGTCTCAGGTCAGCGGGGAAGATAGAACAACAGATGCAAAGAAGAATGACGACAGGAAGGCTTGGCGACAGTGCCTGACCCTGGCCTTGTTCTGTTAATGAAGCCACCGCTGTTGCGCCTTACTGCTGCCAGTCCCGGTTGCAGGTCTGCTCTTAAATAAAGTGGCGCTTCTAGTCCTCTGTACAGTGGCCTAGTCTTGAGAACCTTAGGGCCCAGGGCAGATTTACTTTATGAGTAATACGGTTGTCTTAGAGAGAGCTTGTTGGTTGCGACCCGCCATCAGCGCACAAAGACGGAGTCATGGGCTCTCCGTCCTCTCTTTCTCTCTTTCCTCCCGCATTTTCTCTCTATTTCGCGCCTTTCCTTTCTCTCTCTCTCTCTTCCGCTCTCCCCTTTCTAAGAGAACATTTCTGCAGCCACTCTCCTCTACGAGGGTGACGGCAGCCTATAATCTAAGTGCTGCCTGGAGGAGACGAGCCACCCTGCTGCGCGAGACCTGCTGCTTGTTTGGATAAGAGTGGTAAGAAGAGGCCCCACACTCGCCTTAGTCCTGCTGTTGCCCTACGGCATCACGTCTGCTTTCCGACTTTCACCAGACTCTCGGCACTTGATTGTTCACCTCCCACTCCGCCGTTCCGTGCTGGATGGAGGACTTCCGCTCTCTCTCTCTCTCTCTGTCCACCATCAAACACCTTGATCCTCCTGTGGCCGCGCCTATATTATCATCATCATCAAGGCGTCTCGCGTTCTGTGTCTGTATCTTTCTTTCTATCTCCCTTCTCCCTCCGTTCCTGTCTCCTCGCTTTCTCTGTTACCCTTGAGTTGCGAGACAGAGTTAGCTGTGCATCGCTCCACCCAAGGCCCCAGCCCTGGAGTAGTGCACTCAGGTTGTGGATAAAGACCATGCTGGCCGCTTCTGATTTGTAACCCCCAAGAAAGCTTCAATGAAAAGAAGCAATTTTGCAGTCCCTTTGCTACTTCGATAAGAAGAAAGCTTCTGATGGAATAATTTACATTGAAAGATTGAGTTCTTTGCGTTATGGGGCACCCTCTTCGTATCCCCCTCTTCATCCCTCCTCCTCCTGCTCCACCCTTATCTCTCGCTCTCGCTCTCACTCTTGTCTCCCTCTCTTTCTCATTCTCATTCTCTCACACTCTTTCCTTTCTCTTTCTCTTTCTCTCTGTCTCTCTGTCCTTCAATCTCTCTGTCTCTGTGTGTCTCTTCTCTCTCTCTTTCTCATTCTCTTTCTTAACACTCTTTTCTTTTCTCTGTTCTTTCCTCTCTGTCTCTCCGTCCTTCAGTCTCTCTGTCTCTCTCTCTGTGTCTCTTCTCTCTCTCTTTCTCATTCTCTCACTCACTCTTTCCTTTCTCTTTTTCTCTCTCTCTGTCTCTCTGTCCTTCAGACTCTCTGTCTCTCTATCTCTCTGTGTGTGTGTCTCTCTCTCTTTCCTCTCTTTCTCATTCTCTCACACTCTTTCCTTTCTCTTTTTCTTTCTCTCTGTCTCTCTGTCCTTCAGTCTCTCTGTTTCTCTCTCCCTCTTTCTGTGTCTCTTCTCTCTCTCTTTTTCATTCTCTCACACTCTTTCCTTTCTCTTTTCTTTCTCGTTGTCTCTCTCTCTCTCTCTCTCTCTCTCTCTCCCTCTCTCACTCTTTCGCTTTCATACTTCTACCTCTCTCTCTCTCTCTACCTCCTCCCTCTCTTTCTCCCTAGGAACTCGTCCCCTCTCCGTCATCCCTCCTCTCTCACGTCCTCGAATATTTATGCCATGTACCTTAGGGGTGAGCTTCGTTCACTCATCACCCTCTTCAAGCATCAAACCAACAAAGGCAGGAACCGCATCATCTACGTCTCTTTCTGCGGCGATCCTGGCTAGGCTAGCTCCTCATTCCCTCGCTCCTGTCAATCTAAGGCTTAGTTTCTCCTGCCCTGGGTTCTTCAACCTTGTCGTCGTTTGGCCGAGTGCTAAGGATATCAGCATGGTGCTGAGACTCAGCAAGCGGACCGGTTCATGGTGCTGGAGAAGACGGATCCCAGTGAAGGTGTGATGCCCTTTTGTCTCTTCTTGGCGCTGCAAGTCTCCTTGATACACGCATCTCTTCAATGGCTAGCCACACACAAAGATGATGCGCTTTAGCTTTTTCTTAGACATAACACTCCTTCTCCTCAGCATTTATTTTCCTTGCCGTGCTTCTCATTGTTGAACTGATATATGATCACCCTGAGGAGCGAGAATCTATGCTTTCTTAGGTACTCCGACTACGCTTTAGATGAAAGAGGAGTCTTTTGTCTAGGGCAATGCTCATTAGCCCTTATTTGTTTCACTTATGCTTCCTTCCTCTCTCTCTCTCTCTCTCTTTTCCTTCTTTGCTTCTTGCTCTCGTTCTAGCATTAGTGTCACACTAATATATTGGCCTCTCACGTTATCCTTATGAGCACGACGATAGAAAGAGAGGAAGTTCACCATGCAGAACAGAATAAGGGGTAACAGTTAGACAATCTTTCAGATAGCCAGCCAGCAGAGGTGAGAGCCCAGCTGCTGGACTACCGGACCTTTCCTTGGCAGCGCCTTGCAGAGGTGTCTGACTATGGGAGGCTGCCTCTTGACTACGTGCTCTCTTCTTTCATCTGGTCTCAAACAATAGCATACTCATGACGGGTAACTGCTACTAATTTGGCGAGAGATATGGAAAGCCGTAAGGCAGCAATTGCGGGAAGGTGCCGTATCCGTGGCCGTAATATGACATGCCAACGGCGCGTGGGGTTCTTTCTTGGCTTCTTTCTTCACTTCATCACCTCACACAGCCGTCACTCAAGGCATGACATGACGAAGGACTGGAAAGGCCTCAAACTTAATCTTATGTAGCTTATAATAACCTGCCTTACTTTTGGTCTATTCGTTGGTGCTCAGATCAGAGTATCGTCCTCCTCTAACGGCGCCTCCACCTCCTCTAATATATACATGTTATGCTGGAAGTGTAAACTAAACAATCAATCTCATGCCCGGACGGTGTTGACCAGCAGCAGAAGCTCAGAGCCATTGACAGTAAACATAAACTTGAGCGTCGTTTGGCTCTTACACCTTTGCTCTATTGCATACTAGCAAACATAGCCGATGCTACAGAACAAACTAGAAGAGTCGCAGCATAGACTGCATCCACTCGACCAGCTCTCGATTCCACGGGATCGGCATTAACAGTGTCACCAGGTGGCTTCTCAGCTGTCTGTGGTGTCTCAGGCTTGGTAGTCTGGTTGCCAGATCCCCCGGAACTGACTATGATGGTGCTACTGTTGGTCGGGCCACTGACAATAGCTCCACTTCCAACGCTACCTGGGCCGAACGGCTGCCCAACCGTTGCCCCCCCTCCGACAACGCTGCCCTGGTTGTTGCTAGCACTGCTGCCGCTGCTGCTGCCGGCTGCAGCACCACTGTTGCCCCTGCAAGCAAAGGAGAGACAGGATACAGACTGGCCAAAATCCCCAGGAGTCTGTGTGCACAGGTTAATCTGCTGAGGATTGCAATCTTTGAAGCACTTTTGGAAGCAATTGCCACTATTAGGATTGTTGCATTCAGTCTGGATCTCCTTGTACGTGCAGGGACTCTCTTGTATGACTTTGCAGTCGTTGCACACACTGAAAGGATTAGAAGGATTCTGCACCATCGCCCCACTGAGGACCGCCTGCTGGATGCAACTCTGCAGACTACCTCCAAAGCACTGCTGAGATGCGGCCGGAGCAAGGTTCATGCCACATATGGCGGCTGCCGCTAGGCTGAGGCTAAGTGCACGAGTCAGGTATAAGGTCATGCTTGCACCTTGAGCTTGATCACGTTGCGTGGAATGCCTTTGTCTGCTTTGTTCCTACGCTGATGTTACTTCCCTGCTACTCTTGAATGGAGAAATTCAATCTCGGCAAGAACTCTTTCTGTCGGTAAAGGGAAATCGCAGACTGAGAGCGAGAAAGAAGAAGAGGCATGAGAAAGAAGGGGCAAGATGGGGCGACGTTGTGTTCGGAAGCGCGGGCATTTCCACATGCATCGTCTTCTGATGATGATAGCCTATTAGGCTATCCCGATCTCATCATAGGCCGAGAGCAAGTCCACGCCAGAGAGTACAGATCAGGCTTGAAGTGTGTACGGTCTATTGCTGTTCTTAGTACTTCTTAGTCGCTTCTCTGTTCTCTCTTATGCCTTCTTCTCAAGCACGACCCACATACCACGTTGACACTTCTTCGCTAGGTAATAAGAGAGATATTAGCGAGAGCCAGTCTCAAGGTTATACCTCTGGCACCGTTAAGGTTAGTTCAGTCTGATAAGGCCAACACACTGATGACTAGAACTACTTCCCGCTATATGAGAAAGGAGAAACTACTCCTGTCTCTTCCTTCCCTTGCTCCACCTAAACCTGTGCCTCCGCTCCGCCTCTTGGCCTTGTTCAAACCCTTGAACCAAGGCTCCTCAAGGATGAAGAGCCTCTTCATCCTCCGCCGCCTCCCAAGCCGGTCTCTATTCTCTGTCTCTATCTCTGTCTCTCTCAAGCAACCACTAAACAGATGACACTTCTGCTACTCCATATAGTACAGCGTAACGTTAAAGCGCACTTCACGACAAAGTGGTCAGTCAGATAGGCGAAATATAAATAAAACTGGTAGATCTTGCGCACCATATGAATGATAAAAGGTGCGCTCTACCTCTTCGCTCTTCGCCCTTATCGGTCTGTACCTTGTGCTGTGGATGTGGAAGAGCAGCCGTAATCTTCGTAGAAGGTTGTCGCGTTGTCGCCCGCCCGCCCGCCCGCCCGCCGGTCAGGTCAACGCTGCAGCTTGTACGAGCCGTCTAGAGCTGCCTCTGTAGCGCAGAAGCTCAGCAGCGGTGATGGCCACAGGACGTTTGAGAGGTCAGTAGCCTGTGACCTGTGACCATGAACAGAACCGTAACCTTACTAGCTAACCTGCCAAGCTAAGAAGTAACGCACCATCTAAGAGCTCCTAGCTGTGCACGTGCCTCCGTAGCGCAGCGGCTTGGGCGCCCTAGTGATATGTTGGCTGATGGGGTTCAGGAGACGCCACTATCAGCTGTGCAGTGGTCACCGTTGTGTTATCCTATGAGTGCCATGAAGTATGACGTATTTGTGAATGTACCTAGCAGCTCTAGAAGGAGTACCTAGTAGTGCAGCTCGAAGTGCCGAGCCCAACGTTGGAAAGAGGCTGAGCGCAAGACATTAAATGGTCTTCCAGTTCATGTTCTTGCAGGTCTCCTTGGCGATGGGCTGCTTTGGGCGTAGGCACTTTATATATGGATGCAGGGTGCAGCTGCTACTACTGTCCTTAAAGCTCCTTGCTAACAGCCGAGCTCTCTCTTACTTTGTCCACTTGTAACGTCCCTCAGTCTTCCTTGCGCAATCCCAACCACAATCCAAAACTAATGGACGATGTCATTCAGCCAAGCAGCTATCTTACCAGCAGCACCAAGCAGTTTACACTAATCCTATCAAACCTATCTTGTCGCTTCGTTCTCACTCCTTCTACACCATCGACGTGTTAGAGCTAAACCTTACAAGGCGTCAGGACATGACAAACCTTGGTAACCATGGTGACAGAGTTTGAGTCTGGGTCAAGAAGACATGTTCGTTGCTAGTTATATATTTTGGCGGACGGGAGAAAAAGAAAGAGAGAGCATGTATGTACATATTACCAGGACCTAATGTGATAATAACAGCCTATGCGCTAGCCATTGCTCCTGAGGTGATGAGGACATAGTTTCTCTTCTTCCTTACCGTTGGCCAGCCTGAGCTACTGGGTGTTAGAGGTGGATAAGAGAGAGGTGAAGCTCAAAGGAGTACCATATAATAAATGATCAAAGCCTGTTCCTTTTATAAAGAGGGCAATGGAACAAACTGATCTCCGAGAAAGAGGGAGAGAAAGAAGAGATACATTTTCTTGCATTTCGTTCATTGCCTCATCGTGTCGGTCTGCTATAGATACAGATCGGCCTCGTGTCATGGGAAGATTCAGATATACGCATCTCGGAAGGAATGAAGTCGCCAGCATAGGACGAAGAGTCACTGAGCCGTCCCTCACCTGCGCGCTGTAGATCCAGAGAGTAGGTTGACAGGCCACTCTTATCGTGGAGAATGGTAGTGGTAGGAGTCATTCTCCCTGCTTCTTTCCCATCCTCACCTTCGTGAGAAGTGGAAGAGGAAGAAGGAATCTTCCAAAAAGCCCACATTGACAGAAAGAGAACCACTAGCTGGGAGATGCCAAATATCTCATCGTCAAAATGGACAGGACAACCTCCCTTTCCGCTGTCTTCCCCCCTCTCTCTCCGCAGCATGCAGAGACTATAAGCTTGCCAAGCCAACTCGTAGGAGCCTCGAGTGAAAGTCTGAATGGCGATGAACGCCTGGAAAGCCGTCGTAAGAACAAAGGCCGTGCAGAAGAGCACCAGCATCTTTGTTATCTTAGGCAGAGCTCGCCACTTTCTCACAGGTGAGGGACAAAAGCGCTCAGCTATTTTTGGTTCCATAGCCTTCTTCAGGTTGATTCCGAACTCGATGTCAACGGTGCTTGCACGAGATATGGTGTCAGGCGTCGGCGTAGAAGCCAAAGACTGTGACGGTGAAAGAGAAGAAGCGAGAAGACGCTTGTTGAGCACCACTCCGCTGTAGAAGAAGTAAGAGGTGCCTACTCCTCCCAGCACTGGCGGGAATAGTGAGGAAAAGGATGGCGAGAGAGAAATGAAAGGGCAGTGCGGAACGGACGCCCCGAGGAGAAAGGAGAGGGCAAGAGAGAGAGAGAGAGAATGAGACAGCCAGTGGGGACGGGAACATACAGGGAGAGAAGGGACATGGTGAGGCACAAGGTCCAAACTAGTAGACGATACTCTAATAGCTCTCTTCTCCGCACTTCTTGGCCTCTTCTCGCTATTGAGATCTCTTGTCTGTCTCTCGTATCCTCTCTTCCCTGCAAAAGATTGGATGGTACCAGAGCATTTGGCCCATGGACTTCTACCTTCTCTTCCCTTCAAACCTCTGCGCGCTCTCCCTCTCTTTCGATATCATCGCTTTTCCCTTACCTACTAAGAGCAGGAACTGCATGGCAATATACTTGTGCACATCGTACTTCTGCACCGGCTCTCCCGATATCTTGAACGCAGTGACCAACAGGACACTCCACGTGGAAGTGAGAAGAAGAGTCCCTACCATCTTCAGGCCGAGAGGGAGTTGCCAGCTTGCTCCATAGGAGGAGAGAAGAGAGCCCCACACAAGGGCGATGGTGTAGCTGTACGAGAAGAAAAGGGTGAGGCCGTGTAAAGACAGAGGGAGAGAGAAGAAGGGGTAAGCTAAAAGGAAAAGAGAGAGTGACAAAGAAATCAAAGATAGCGACAAAGGGAGAGAGAATATGGAGATGGGGAGGGACCTTGACTGTCAAAGGAGAGGGAAGACGGAGACAGTCGCGATAGTGACCATCATCGACAGAGGCCAGATAGGATAACAACCAGGAAGGTCGATCATTCGCATTGTCTCAAAGAAAGAGAGGAGAGAAAAAGAGAGAAGAGCGGGGGGGAAGGCGAGGCGAGGGAGACAAGGAGGCGGAGACGAGAGCAAGACATGGCCATGTTCACCGTCCTACCATATGCTATATAACCCAGCAGAGGCTGTGGCCCAAGCGATCTGGTTCACCAGCATATTCACGCCGCCTCCATAGCCATTTGGATCAGCACCTCTCACAAGGAACGTGACAGCGACAAGAGAGAGAAAGGGAAAGACCACTTTCTGCAGAGACGTCCCTCTCTTCACGACAGAGAAGAGGTGAGCCGAAGAGGCAGCCACGCCGATGATTCCTGCGAGCATGTAGACTATCCGCCAGAAGGCGTAGCGGTAGCCAAGCACGGAAGCGAAGGTGGACGAGCAGTCCGTCGCTATACGAGAAAGAGAGGAAAGAGGCACAGACGCAATAATGAGTGTGTGTGTGCGAAAGAGAGAGAGAGAGAGAGAGAGAGAGAAAGAGAGAGAGAAAGGAAGGGTCAGGCTGTTAAGCAATAGGGGTAGGGTAGTGAGGAGGAAGCATAGCAAGAGAAGAACAGAAGTGGACTTCGGCCAAGGCTTACACTGCCATTGAGATACGAGAGCGAGAGGATGTACTTACAGACATAGGGAAAATCACACGGTATATCTCCGTAGGAGACGGTCATCTTTGCCCTTGCTCAGTAGAGAGAGAGATAGAAAAGAAAGAGACAAGAAAGAAAGAACTGGAGCGAGAGAGAAAGAGAGCCCTGAGAAAGGGCCAAACAGAGAGGAAGGACAAGGTATAGTGCACAAGCGCTAGGCTGAATAGTGAACTCTGTCTTCAAATCTGGTGACCCAGAGCAGAGATCACAACGCGTTCAAGGCTTATAAACAGTTTTGAGAGGTACTCTGCATGCGGCATCAGGGGAGAGAGAGAGAGAGAGAAAAGAGAGAGAGAGAGAGAGTCAGGTGAGCTAAGGCTGCGCGGCAAGCGGCACTGGTGGGGGCGACGACCAATCCTTTAAGCAGCAAATGGAGCTGTGACAGAGTCAACCAACAAGGTGGGAAGAGAAGAGAGAGGGCGATGGCCAAAGAAAGAGAGAGGTCTAAGTGCAACCACAGTGGTAGACTGCCACTGCAGGCATTCTGTTTTGCGACCCATCGCCTTCGATATAGAAAGACAGAGGGCAGAAGAGCCAGAGAGGTATAGGGAGTTAGAGAGCTGGAGAGAGAGAGAGAGAGAGCACAGGGAGGAGAAGGAAGAAGTGCAGAGAAAGCCAGAAAGGAAGAGAAAGGGAAAGAAGCACTGGAGCCATGTTACATATATTGGAGATGAATGATGCGGAGGCCGCCATGAGTTGACTATCCTCTCCCTCCATGTCCACTATCCTCTCTCTCTGTCTCTCCATCCCTTCTCATCTCTCCTCTCTCTCTCTTCTTTCGTTTCTTGCTTGGCCTTCCCCTTCTTGATGGTCGAATCACTTCTTGCTTTGTACGAGGCTGTGCTACTCTTCCTCGCTTGTTGCTGGTGATGGTTCCCAGATGAAGAGGTGGGAAAAAAATCTTTTGGTCGTGTTCAGAGCAGACCCGGAGGAGGACAGGAGGACAGACCGAGGGAAGAGAGAAGAAAGAAGAGATCAGAGAGAGAGGGGGGGAGATCAGAGAGAGAGAGAGACGGAGAGAGAGAGAGGGAGAGA
>FLMG01003595.1:0-24987 GCA_900088475.1 Hyphochytrium catenoides
TCCATCCGGAACAACCATTATCCCGCATACCGCTTCGCTTAAGCTGGATAATTGTCCATTCCTATTCTGAAGTCAATGCAGGTGCATACCGTTTTGGAATTGTCGGCATGCATCTTCGCTCAAAAGGGCGGAGGATATCTTCAGCCACTTTTTAGAGGTGCTAACGGTAAGTACCTCCACCTGTGGACCATCTCCAAAACCCTCCCCGAAAATAGCAGAAATGACACAGCAATTATGCTCCATGCCGACAAAACAATAGCCGTTGCCGCCTCTTTTTTGACAGCATCTCAGCAAATGACACAACCCCAATAGAGGATGTTTTGGCGTTCATGGGGGAAGAATATCCTTGGCCTTAGCCGCTACCACATGTGGGGTGCGAGGAAATTTGTGAACTGACTTACCTATTGATAATAACCTAGATATCATAACTCTGAAACACTTTGTTTTGTGCCTTCTCCCTCTTGTCAGATAGAGTCTGGAACTGTGAGCCTTTTAGAGCTCTTGCCAGCTTCTGCTCTCAACAACCCCTTCCTCTACAAATTGGAGGGCGAGACAAGAAGGTTACCCCTACGTCTTATGCTATGTTGATGATCTCATCATAGCTACGAGTGATTCAGAGGAGACAGCACGCTTGAAGGCATCTCTGTGCGCCACCTTCAAGATGACGGACTTACGAGATCTCTCCTACTGCTTGGGTCTGGAGGTAAAGCAGAAGGATGTTACTGTGGACTATCTGAGTCTTACTTCATAGAACTAAGATTTACCAGACCAACTGTCCAAGTACAGTCTCAAACTCCAAGTAGAAGCAGAGATATGAAGGGAAGAAGTGGACTCTAATGTTATCTATGGCTTATAAATAGGAGAGAACAGATACTCTCTATTAGGAATACATCTCAGTAGTATTCAGGATCCAAAATCCAATAGGGTCCAACAATCTAAAGACTACCCTTTCAGGCTTATAAGCCGAGCAGGAACTCATTATATAATTGTCTCCGAATCCCATACATTCATCAGTTACTATTGCTCTCTTTCTGCGAAAGTATATTGAGTCCATTCTGAAGCGCTTCGGCATGCTTAACTGCAAACCTGCACACACCGCCTTCTCCCTCTTTGGTGGAGAATCTCTTTCTCTTTACAACGGTGACGGAACCGGGGCTGCAAGAACGGTACATGGAGGCACTTGGTAGTTTAATGTGCGATGCAGGGGACTAGACCAGATATTGCTTTTGCTCTCGGCCTACTTGGACGTTTTGCTTCGAAACCAAGTATGGCACACTGGAGCGCGATGAAGCGCTTACTGCAGTACCTTAAGGCAACGATATATTATACTATTACATAACGCAATCAAGCTCTGTCTTCATTCACTTCTGAAGAACTGATTGGCTTCTCGGATGCGGACTGGGCTGGTGACAAAAGGGATCGGAAGCGCACTTACGTCTATGTCTTCTTTTATGGTGGTGCAGCGATAACATGGAAATCCAAGAAGCAAGCGACGGTTGCTCTCTCTAGTACTTAGGCAGAGTGGATTGGTTTGTCGGAGGCAGCAAAGGAGGCGGTGTGGTTAACGCCACTTACTTCGAGACTTGGGACTCAACGAAGAAATACCAACGACCATTTATGAAGATAATATCTTTCTGGCTGATCATCCTGTTGATCATCATAGGACCAACAAGCACATAGACGTGCGCTGTTACTTTGTACGCCACAAAGTAGAGAGTGAAGAACT
Organism: Hyphochytrium catenoides; assembly: GCA_900088475.1. Classification (NCBI taxonomy): domain Eukaryota; class Hyphochytriomycetes; order Hyphochytriales; family Hyphochytriaceae; genus Hyphochytrium; species Hyphochytrium catenoides. The sequence continues at coordinate 1,727 of FLMG01003595.1, forward strand.
CAAGGTCAAGTACTTGCCAACGGAAGTCATCATGGTTGCTGATGTTCTCATTAAGGCTCTACCGAGGGAGAAGCACTCTGCTTTTGCGTTGGTACTTTGTGTTGGAGTCTGAGGGCACAGCTACGTGGACTACAAGGTGGCAAGCTTAACTACCCAAATTTCAGCTCCAAACTGCCAGTAGGAGGCCGAGATATGAAGCAAGCGAAATGTCCCTGTTTATATCTATGGCTTATGGTCAGTACCCCAGAATACCTTCAGGACTGACTGTTCTAGACAGGGATATCTCAATGAGTGGATTTCTTAGGCTCTATTAGGAATAGTTGGCATAGTCAGAATAGCTCTAGATTGTGGGACCCCAGTTGGGTTTATAAGTAGTGCACTCTCATCTAATAACATTGTCCAGTAATCCCATATAATCCAACAGCAGATAGTGCGCTCTTAGATGTTGACTTGTGGGGTACTTGGGAAATGGGAAAGTGAGATTAGAATGAAGTGGGGGCCGTACCAGAGGACGCGCACTTACTGGTGTCTGAATACTTGGATGCCTCACAGCCACTCATTTAGATGGTGGTCTGACGCCATACATAATACTAGCAGCTAACTGTGCTAACTTGTAATGGCGATATCTCAGCAACTAGAAAGAGTTAGAAGCTGAGATTTGGATAGTATAATGACCGTCATCTATACTACCGGATCCTACATCCAATACTCCCCCGCAGTACGAATAATCTAGCGAGTACTGGAGTTCTTAGAACCACCACGAACGCCTAACGCGACACGGAATTCACGAAAACGAGGAGGCCAAGGAAGACCCTTGGTCAAAAACATCAGCCGTCATATCACACGATTTGGTGAATGTCAGCTTGATACTCCCAGACGTTACCTCTTCTCGGACGACGCAGTGCTTGACATCGATGTGCTTGGACTTGGGCCGAGCCATCTCGCAAACCGTGATCGTGCTCTTGTTATCCTGAAAGATCTCTATTGGTCCCTTCTGAGGACATCCTAGCTCCCCCAGAAGGCAAAGAATATGATCCACGTGCTTGGTTGCCGCCCAAAGAGAGATGCATTCCGCCTCCGTCGAAGAAGAAGCTGTGAGTTGCTGCTTCAGCGACTTCCACACGAAGGCGCCTTATCTAAGACTTCTAAGGCGGTTATAAGAACTTTTCTCTGAGATCGAACCGTATTGACTAATTAGCATTGGTGGCACAAGCAGCTTGATCTCAGAGGGAGCAGAGAGCGAAAGAGGGAGAGAAGAGATAGAACTAGAGATGAGAGCAGCCTCCTTGGTAGTAAGGGCTACGCTGATAATAGCCAACCGTTGGACCAAAGGACTCGGACCACCCATCCTCGTCGGCTAGTTGTCGTGAAAGCCGCTCTCCGATGACGAGCGCCGTCTCTCCTATCCACCCCCTTGTCCCCGCGCTTGCCCCACAAGATAAAAGGGAGAGCTTGTAGTTCAGATAAGTATGTGATAATTCTACACGGAGTATACACATATAACACATACCTGGCGCTATGTTAAGGTGCAGCAACTACAAACATCGATTCGTGTCAGAGGTAGGCACTTGTTGAACGGCTGGATGGTACCAATCGCCCTAGTTCTCTTGCCTCCACTATTATCTGCACGTCATACTGAGTTCAGTGGTAGGGTTGTAAGAAACATTCGAACGCAACACAGAGCAGTGAGGTAGCGTAGATAGAGCCAACCATGCCAGCATTCAGAAAGAGCCGTCAGTTCCTACTACGGCGGTAATAATGTTGACTCAACAGTGAGATTAGGACTACCTCGACAATGGAATGATTTATTCTGAATTTATTCTCACTTTCATCAAACAGTCCCACGCTCTTCATGTCTCTCATCTAAACATGAAACGTACGATATCACCACTTTTTCGCTCTTGATAGCTCCTCCGGATGTCGGCGCCTTTCTGCCATCAACCTCTTCCTCACGAGTCCTTTCAGTCATCACCACCCATTCTTTCTAAGTCTCAGAGAATTCCAACCTCAAAGACTGTCCTTCTTCTTCAAAGACCCCGCGCGACAGGCTTTCAGCATCTGCGAAATCGCCTGAGATAAATACGAATCTTCACGAAACCTCACAGCTGGGTCACCCGTGCTGTTACACCTCCCAAATATCTTAGTTTACTCTTCGAACCTAATATTCGATCCTTGCTTTTACAGCCAAGAGAGATGTTACCAATTGGTCTTCAAGCAGCCTCAGACTGCAGCCTGCACCCCTTTTGTCGGCCGGGCCTTCAATCGCCTATTCCTGTTGGAGAGATATTTGCAGCAAGGGCTGGTAATCGGGACTCAAGAGGGGGAGACGTGTCAACCGCCTATTGACCTGCCTTGCTCTCTTCTTCTGCTTCATAGGCTGTCAAGCTGGGGCTGAAGAGGAGCTAATAAGGGAAATAGAGACAAGAGGGCCGACGCTCTGCATCTTGAATCCTTGGTTTTTATTTATTCGAGCCCTTGAAAGAGCAATTTTAACAAGGAGACTGGTCACTTCTCTCCTCTAATAACATAGTGCATATCTGCAGAGAGTGATGAGAGAAGTCTACCTCCTTCCCCAGCAGACAAGCCCAGGTTTCTCTCTGTGTTTCGTGGAGTTGGCGGAGGGAAAATAGAGTGGCCTAGAGTAGATTGGTACTCTGTAGAATTACGGGCTGTAGATGCCGGGAAGAGGAGGAAAGGAGACGTGAGAGATGAGAAAGGAGCTGCCCCGTTTATATTAAGGAAAAAAGCCATAGAGACTACTAAGAGGTGATAGCAGAGCGGAGGGAAAAGAAGAGGAAGAGGATCATAAGATCAGCCACATTACTACTTTCCAAAAGAGGAAAGGACCACGCTTGTCGAAAGAGACAGAGAGGAGAAGGACAGCGGTTTTCATCGTCTGTCACTCGCTGTGTTAAGCGTCGTTGGACACTTTCCTCTGCTATAAAAGAGGCTCCAGCTTGTTCCTCTGTTCTTTTGCGCTCTTTCTCTTTCTCTGGTCTGCCTTCGTTTCCGTCTTCTTCCTGCTCTATTGTGCCGGAGGCTCCTCATCGATTCGAACTTCCTGGAGAACATGAGAAGGCAACGGGGCCTTTGGTCCGCCTGCTTTCTCCCTCTCCCTCTCGCTTTGGGCACGTTCCAGCTCTTCTCTCCGCTGTCTGGCTCCCTCTTCATAAAGCGCTAATTTGTCCAGCAATGTCTTCCTCTCCTTCTCTAGCTCAGCTATTCTTCTTTCTCTCTCCTCCAACAAGCGCTCTTCATGCTCCCCAATCTGCACGACCACCGTACTAAGGAGCTTGAACACGCGCCAGATGCGGAACAGAATAAGCACCTCTACCACCTGCACAGTCCAAAGGGATAGGGAGATAGATAATAAATGGATAGACACATTGATGGAGATAGAGGAGAGATAGAGAGGGAAAGATCAATAGAGTTGAATAGACAAAGAAAGGTGGAGAGATAGGTACGCCCGAGTAATCTGGAGGGAACAGGAGGAGACGTAGTAAGAGGATATGATGGTGACTGGTCGGGCATCTCCGTTAAAAAACAAAACAGAAGAAGCGACACGACTGACCACAAGAGAGTCAAGTAGAGAGAGAGAGAGATGAGAGGAAAAGGGAGATAGAGAAAACTACGGGGCAGGAGAGGGCCTAAGATGGAAAAAGAAACAGCACGCAGGAGAAAAAGAGAGGTGGAGCACGAGGGGCGAGATGCAACTCTGCAACAGGGGTGTGAGAGCAAGAGAGAGATCTTGACCTCTGTGACTCTTCCCCAGAAGACCAACTCCAAGACAAAGCTTGCGATGATCGCCACAGCGTCCAGCAGGTGGAACTGCCAATGCTTCTCTGAAGCGAAAGGGAGAGAGGCAAAAAAGAGGTAGATATACAGAGAGGCGAGAGGTAGATAGATAGTTAGAGAAAGAGGAAGAGAGTGAGAACTGAGAGGCCTGACCAGAGAAGAGATAGAGAAGAGAGATAGCCAGGAGAGGCAGATATAGAAGAGAGAGGAAGAAAACGGGAGCAAAAAAAACGTAGTGCTAATTTTCCCAACGCCCAAAGTGTCAGAGATAAGATTGTCGAAAGAGAAACTGACACAGAGAACAGCGAAAGAGTAAGATAGAAGACAAGACGGAGATAACGAGACGATGGGAAGTTAAAGACACAGAACACCGCGGTGAACAAGCAGAAGGGGAACATAGGAAGGAAAGTAAGGTATCTGTGTGTGTGCGAAGCATGCCTGCAAGAGAGGTAAAAGGGAACGAGAAAAACGAGAGAGCGGGAGTGGGAGAGAAAGCGACGCGATAGAATCCGAGGAGAGAGGAACAGAAATAGTTTCTTTACCTCTATAAAAGTATTCCGGTCCAAAGGCAATAAGTCTGAGGACAAGCTCAACCATAAAGATGCAAATAACGGCAAAGGAGCCGCGCGCCACGGCCTCGACTTTATGATGACTCTCTCCCTCGTCAGCCTCCACCGCACCCGCGACCACCTGGAGAGAGAAAGTAGGAAGGCGGAGAGAGACGGGATGAGACAAAGGGATAGAGGTAGAGGAGATTCGAGAAACAACGAGCAAGTGAGCGCCCCCACCGGAGGGAGAGCAAGACACATTGTGGAAGCAGACCAAAAGAGTAAGGGAGAAGGAGGAGCATGCGCGAGTGACAAAAGGAGGTGGAAAGTGGGACCCATTCCAGGTTCAGATCAAGGAATCTGCAACAGAGAACAGCGAGGACCGACAGGAAAGTGGGGACAGTCTACCTCTATAATGAGGAAGACGAGGTTTATCCCTGTGAGTGCGATGACGGTGATGTGTGCCCACTTGCTCTCTAGTAAGTCTCTCAGCTTCTGACGTCCTTCCGCGAACATGGTAGCGGACCGAGAAAACAAGAAAGAAAGGGCGAGAGAAAAAGACCGCGCGCAAGGGAGAAAGACGCTCTGGGACAGATATAGGCCCGATGATGTAGAAAAGGGAGAATAAGATCGGAGGAAAAGAGACCAATAGGGGGAGAGTAGGAAGAGATGCAGCACTAGAAACTCTGATGAATGGAACAGGGGTCAGGAAGTAGATAGGATCCGAGAGGCAAAGGGAGAGATTGATGGATAAACGGCTGAGGGAGAGAGTGCGCTTAGAAGATGAGGATTGTGTGACTGGGAGGGAAGATTGACTGATCGCGCTGCTGCACTAAAGGAAGGATGGCAATGAGAAAAGAGATCCTCCTCGGAGAAGCGAAGGGATTGTGAGATTGATGTTACCAACGAGATGAACAGAGAGAGGGAGGGAGAGAGAGCGAGCGAGAGAAAGAGAGAGAGAGAGAGAGAGGGAGAGAGAGACGGAGAAAGCTCCCAGAGGTGCGGTTGCCAATTTCTGGGAGGGATCAGGTTGGCAAGACCCTTTTTCCTCATGTCATTCCGCCCCACTCTGTGTCTCTCAGTTTCCCTCTGTCTCACTTTCCGAACCCACTAATGCCTTGGAGCAATTATCTCTTGGCTTTTCGTCTTCCTCTGTCTCCCACTCCAATTTCAATCTGTGTTTATGTGTTTATGCCTCTCCTCTTCTGTCTGGGTGAAAGGGTTGACCCATTCCGAATACATACTAGCCTCATGTACAGTAGTTCTCAGGGATAGAAGCCTCTGGTTCCAAATCAGTAGCTTGGATATGCAATAAGGCTACTATCCATAATTCGTTTTAGTTGGGTACGACGGACAGTGAGAAGGCTGCTGTAGCTTTTCGCTTTATGGGTAATATGGGTCCTGGGCGGATGTAACCGACGACAAAGCTTCTTCTTTCTTCATCAGCTGCACACCGTCCTTCCATCCAGTTGCTACCGTCTCCTCTCTCTCTCCTCTCACCCTCTCTCTCTCTCTCTCTCTCTCTCTCTCTCTCTCTCTCTCTCTCATTCTCACACTCTCACTGTCATCACTGATTGCGAAGCATGACATCCCTACATTTATTATGCCAACTAGTGTGTAGGGTAGAAGAGACCCTTGTGACGGGAAAAAACAAGAAGAAGCACCTGATGAAAGGAGAGAATAGAACCAAAAGACCGGGGCCGCTCGACATGGCAGCTGACAGAGGAGAGGAGGGAAGCGGGGCGATGAAGGAAAGACATCTATCCTGATTGCTGGTTGAGGTCTTCGTCTTTCTTATTGTTGTTGTATCTCTCTCTTTGTCTCTAGTAGCTTTTTTTCTCCGCCGTCTCGATGTTCTCCCTGTCGAATATATGCCCAACAAGGTCTCTCCTACTTCCTCTACTATCTAGCCATTCCGCATCCCCATCAGCAGAGCCAAGACTCTCTCTTTTCATTGTTTTCTGGCAAGGAGAATGATACTAAGATGAAATACGTAGTATAAGAAGAGGGCTAAAGGTAGTTGCTAATATTCTCCTAGTGCCCCTCCTGATCCTGCTCTGTGCTCTGGCCGTCAAGCGGGAGGGCGAATAAGAGCTAAGAAAGGCATTCAGCAGGGAAACAAGCGTAGACCTAACGGCAAGCCTCAAAAATATAGGAGCAATGTTGGCAGAGCAATGCACTTGTGAGGTCGTCCCGCTCTGGGCTGAAAGAGGACTCAGGGCAGAAGACGTAATGCCCTAAAGATGAGCACATTGTGAAAGGAGGATCTTCTTACCTCTCAGAGGCCAGAAGCGATTCTCGTCCATCTATTCACTGTCATCTAATGCTCAGTCCTGGTATTGCCAGTTGATAGAGGTTATTATTGGATGCTCTTAAGCTTTAGAGAACACTCCATTCACGTGGAGCAGTAAGAGCAAAGAGTCTCTTCAGCGCAAAGAGACCCGTCACCCAAGGCTGCGCTCTTGAAAAGGTTCTAAATGTGACAAGATGCTAAGAGTAAGAACGTCATATTAGTTTAGAGCATGAAGGAGAGGAGCCCTTCCTTCCAGGTAACCTCCTCTTCCTATTCTTAGACGGCTACGGCGACTACACTGCTGCGGGTCTACTTTTTGGGTTGCGCAACAACAAGGTAGAGAAAAGAGTACCAGAGAGAGATAGAGGAGAGAGAGAGAGAGAGACACACAGAGAGAGAGACACAGAGCGAGAGGCAGAGAGCGAGAGCGAGAGAGAACGAGAAACGGAGACAACGAAGGAGAGAGAGAGCAGATAAGAAATGGAGAGGAGAGGAAAAGCGAGAACTCCCTAGAATCTGTCTGCAAAGAGGTGACATATCGTGTTTAGAAGCATTGAATATTTTTCTTTGCGCCGGAGATCAAAAGAGAGAGACGGAGAGGAAGTAGTAGAGAAGATAGTTTGCTCTCACCAGCTCCTTGGGCTGCCAGATGTTAGAGTAGATATAGCTGATAAAGAAGAGGTCATAATGATGGCAGGGGTAACAGCTCTGTCTCCGCCCCAGCTGCCAGCCCTTAGCTCCGACAAAGCCTCTCTGATCGACCTCAGTAGAATAGATGAGATAATTATTCTCTCTCATGAAAAGAAAAACTACGTCGGATTTGGAGAAGAGACGATAAGAGAAGTGAGCGACGATGGGAGTGCAAGTAGAGTGACTGCGGCGATGGCTAGAAGAATACCAAGAAAGAGAGATCTCTTTACCTTTTGATCAGTCCTTGGCCCCGACCTTCTTTGGTGGATATTAAGTGGCAGCTGCCTGACGGAACCACAAGGAAGTCTCCAAGCGAACGCACAGAAGAGTGTTGAGTGAGAGAAGATCAGCACGGTCATCACCTAGGACGGCCGGTATCAATTAGCAATAGACCGTGCACTGCCTGGATGGCGGTGGGCGAACCTAGGCCAGAGAACAACCTGAAGACCTAAAACTCTCTGCGCCATCAATCTGACAATGCAGAGATCCCGCTTTATATCCGATGATGGCAGCAGCGATGGGAGCCTTTGTGCTCATAAAAGTCAACTTTCAACAGCTTCTGGTTCTCCTGGGACAACCTTGGGCCAATCCAGGCCCTCGGCCAGCTCTTAACATAGCATACAGCAGCTTGTGGTTCCCCTAGCAAAGAAATATTTTGCCGTCGGTCATTCCGTTTTTGTTCACTCTAGCTCCTCAGGCTTCCACCATCATCTACAATCGCAGGCAGTGCTTTTTCCTGGCAGAAGGACTTAATCCGCACCGTAGTCCGTGCCCTACTTCTCAGCTCAAATGTCCCAGATGGGGGCCTCGGGATGTTACCCACTTAGTTCCGCAGAGAGACGATGCCTCTCAGAGAAGAAAGATGCGAATGCGTTGGTTTGTGAAGCGTGGGGACTAGGTTCATCATTTCTTTGACTGGAGATCTTGGGTGGGGTGTCTTTCCGCGGGAAAGCTCTCTCTTCATGGCTCTGTCGCCGCCTCCATCTGGCGTCTCAAAGAGATATGTCACAACCCGCCAACCACTTGATTGCGCGCTGGATACGGATCGACCGGTGTATGGGATGTGACCTCTCCTCTTAGTAGAGAGTATTCCCAGGAAGGATAGTCCTGACTCGAAGAGTCAATGAATGGCTCTGACGAAGGATATTCTCTTTCTTTTGCCTTTCTGCTCTCTCCTCTCTGCATGTTCCTATGATAGCCTCTTGACTTAATCTCTTGCATGTCACGACTTCTATCTTTGCATCCTCAGCAGGTAGACTGACTCTCCTTAGAAAGACTCTTTCCTTGCCCTCTATAATCTTGGGATATTCGTGCTCTCTCTCTCTCTTGCTCCCTCTCTCTCTGTTTTTCTCCTCTATCTTTATCGGTCAGCCTCTCTCTTTCCAATCTTTTGACCGGCATTGTATTATATGGCAGCTAATAAACTCTTCTCGAAGCAGGGGGCATTATTACTTGCGCGCATTCTCTCTCTCGAAGTTTTTCTCTGCGTGGTGCTTGTCTGGACTGAGGCCGCGCCAGCCAAGGTACAGACAAAGCACCTTTCAGTCTTCTTCAAGACTCAACATCGACCTTCTTACATTAAGGATTAGTACCGGCTTCGCCTGGATCCTTCTGTTCGCTGTAGTCAGTCCTGAGAGCTGCTAGTTGTGCCCTAACTCTGACCAGACACAGAAACCGCAGACCGCCATTTTCTCTCTACTATCAATGGACCGCTTAGTCTGCAGCATGGAGACTGATGACCGCTGACTTTGCGAGTAGAGACTTCTTTAGTCTCACGGCTTGGCCTCCTCCGCTAACCCTTCAGAGGTACACCCCTAACTTTTCTTTCTTTCCACACGGCTGCAAGTCCCAGCAGGGATGGGCCCCAAGGTCCTCCGTCCTTTCTCTCTGACCTCTCGCCCTTGGGCTGTGAACGTGCCAGAAGCAAATCCATGGCGTCTCAGTTCTACTTCCGCCTTACTCTCTTCGTGATGGTGCCCTGACCTGATAGAAAGTTGTTTCCTCGGTCCGCCTGTTATCTCTACCTTGTCCACACTCTCTCTCTTCCGGATTGATGTCTCGTTGCACTTTGGCAATCTCTATGGGCTCTGGTGGGGTCTACCAGCTCCTCCTCTTTGAAGTTCACTCTCCTGCGGACTCCGCCGGATCGCATGTCTTCGTCGAGTTGCTGGGCGGCGCCATTGGCTCATCTGCCTTGGTCTCCTTTACCGGCCTCTTCTCTTGCTCTTTCGCTTTCTTCGACGTTAGGAACTTGCTTTGCTAATAAGATGACGTCAAACTGAACGATATTTCCCGCCGATCCTGAAGGAGAACAGGTGTCCTCTGCATTTGGCTTGGTGCTTGGGCTCCTCCTGCTCCCCCTGTTTCCTATCCCTCCATCCCTCTATCCCTCTATCCCTCTATATCTCTCTCTAACTCTATGCTTAGCCTATAGATATTCTTGCCCAACTCAAAAAGCTGAGAGCCCCGTCTTTCACACGGGGCTCGTGAGCAAAGGAAGACCTGTATGGCAAGCTTTGGTCTTGTCGTTGGGAGTGGGCTCACTTTATTCTACTCCTAGGGTGGCCTCTCTCTCTGTATCTCTCTGCTTCATGCTGGGGCTCTCCTGCATGTGGCTGCTGTCTCCTGTCGGACTGGTACTGCATCAAGGCAGCCACCAGTATGCTTAGGACTAGGGCCTCCTTTGGTCCAAGCTCTCGTCCTGTGCCGCAGCTGTCGGTTGACGACATATGCTGGGTCCATTGCATCTTAGAGATAAAGCGTCAAACAGTCTCTACGCTGGAATACATCGCCATCTCTTCTGGCGCGCGCGGCAGTCTTGGTAAAAGCAGTTGTACCGGTGCTCTCGTGAGCTGAGTCCGTTCACCTTCTCTCGCTGCTAATAACTTTGCTAGATTACGAGCTACCTCTTTGATCTTTCTCAAACAGACTCCTTTCATCATCCGGTGGACCCACGGAAACTTCAAATGTGTCCGATCAAGCTTGGAGCGACCTAAGTATACGCTGCTTGCGGTGCCACCATGTCCGAAATTTTATGCCCTAGAGAAGCTCTGTTGCTAGTGTTGCTTCTTTCCCTTGACACATGCTGCCCAAGCCCGTGGACCGGTAGCCGTACTCGTGGCATCTCATTCGTCGCCGGTCAATATGGCAATGCATGACGAGGCAGCCCACACTCTAGTCGCAGATTCAAGTCCTTCTTCTGCTGCCTTTCGGGCTGTCGTCTATACCTACTACCTGCAGAAAGAAGAGTAACAGTGGATCTCGTCCTCCTCATCCTGCCCGTACTGATCGTGCGTGTTATCGCTGCTACTGCTACTATTGGCACTCTCATCCTCCCTCGTCGTCGTCTCCCTTCTCTTCAACTGCTAGGCAGTTCACTCCTCCGTCAGAAGGTCAGAAAGATAACTTTTCCCTTACTTCAGGCAGCACTGTGGAGGAAGGCCTTATTGTTTGGACCATCTACTCCTAAGTAAGCAGGATCGAGGAGTCAACGCCCCCGAAAGCCTGGGGTCTAGCGCGCCCCACTTTTCATCTCCCTTACTTTCCGGCCCGATAGTCTCTCTGTCTTGCTTTTTTTTTACTTCTCTTCTGGTCGCATCTCTTAGTGCACAGCCGTGTTCTCCACGTAAAGTAGTTGTTCTCTCGGTATATTACTGACATTATCTCTATTCTCCCAATCTACCTAGTGTAGCATCGGACTCGGCGTCAAGGTAACGGAGACAGAAAGAAAGGGAATAATAGAACACGCACCGAAGCTTGAGCAGCTGCGAGGCCTTGTGAAGCTTCTGGCATAACGGGCTTTCTGTTAGGACGGAAAGGCCTGGAAGGTCGGATCTTCTCATGCCAATTGGATATGCCGGCAGCATTCTCACAGAGCGTCATCGGGAGCCCAGCAGAACAGCCAGCGACTGGATGCTATCAGGAGGTTAATTAAGGAAGGAGAAGGATAGGTCAGTGAGGGAAGTAAAGAGGATGGTTCAGAAGGGAGATCGTCGGGCGTGGAGAACAGCGGAGAGATAGTGTACCATTAAGATGTAGGCACTATCGGTAAGAGTAGCAAGAGAAGAAGACAGAGAAAGGGAGAGAAGAAGAGAGACAGAGACACCAGCGCTACAGTAGAGAAAGTAGGAGATAGGAACACAGGCAGGCATTGAAAGTCACAAAGGATTCAGCTCTGTCTTCGAAAAGCTAAGCACGCTACTTCCTGCTAGGGAACCGTCCACTAGACTTAACTGCAAGGATGCTCTTCTGACTGGACTATTGCACTGCCAGCTCAGATTAGTTTTCTTAACAGATTGGTTATCAGTAATTTCGGAGATATCTGGAGCTCATTGCTGCTTCAGAATTCGGTCTGCAGATTCCGTCTGTGGCACACGACTCGGTTAATCAAGAGAATGTTACAGATGATGGAAACGATAGTACAAGAGCGGGAAAAAGACTTATACTACCGTTCGTTGTGCCGATAGTAGGAAGAACATCAAGCACAGAGAGTAGCTGAAGACTAGAAAGCTGGATCATGTTGCTCAGCTCGTGCGAGAGTTAAAGAGAAGAGGAAAGAGAAGAAGAAAATGGGACGTCCAGGACTGATGCATACTCCTCTACTATTTTTATTAGCATAACATGCAAAGAGGAAGATGTAGGGTACACCCACTCCCACTACAGTTCTGTTTGACATAGATAAAAGCGAAGTACCAGCTGATTCAGAGCTAACTAGAGAGGAGAGACAAAACAAAGAAAGGAATAATTTTTCTCTAGGGCGTTTTAGTAGTAGTAGTAGGAGGAGGAATATGGCAGCCGACGACCTTCATCGTGTAGGGCTTGTAAACCGGATTGACGTAGATTTTCGATGACGCCAATTCCCGGATCCATGGCTTGTCCTCGGCCGGGTTCCGAAAGGTCCACACTATCTCCGACTCTGTTTTGAACGCACTCTTGCGGCCAATCTTGACTAGTTCAAATAAATTACCGAAGTTTGCGGCAGCATCAGCGCAGGCTTTTATATTGAAGACGGAGGTGGCAGTGTTCCCCGAGGGATCGGTAGACAGAAGATTATAGTCCCGGCTGGTGGCGGTAGTAGGAGGTTTCAAGGTAAACCTGGTGTCCTCATAATCCTCATGATACGTATGGTAGTTAACAGGTTCCGTCTCCTGGTAGAATATCTCCTTATCGGCTAACATATAGACATGGCAAAGTCCAATCTGCTTCGGGAACGCAAAGAGACCATCCTTAGCTAGGTCCTTAGGATCAGTCGACTTATAATTGACGTAAGTGATTGGGCGCAGTTGATATGCTCCATCACGTCTCTCATCCACGCTCCAGAGGCGGAAACGATGTCCAACAGGCATTTTAGTGTCACTCTTCTTGTAAAGTCTCTCCTGAGTAATGAAGCTCAACTTGACGCTAAAATCGCCTTCCCTGACTGTGCAGCGCTCGTACATCTCATCAACTGGGATGCCCTCAATGGGTGTCGTCTCGGCCGTCTCTGCCGTGGCGGTGTCTACCGTGGTCGTCTCTGTCGCGGCCGTCGTTGGCTGGGCCAAGCAGAGCCCCAGAAGGAGCAATGAAAGGGAGAGTGCACGCTTCACCATTGTTAACACAGTTGCAAGACTTCTGGCGTATAGAAGATAGCTAGGAAGGCACGATGCTACTTTTCAGGAGCGCGCTGGACTTTGCAATTGAAAGAATGAGCTGATCCTAGCAGAGGCTTTTCTGTCACTCTCCCTTGACTCTTCTGCTCGTCGCTACCATGACACCTGGCTTTTCATAACAGCAGTTCTATCAGCAGTACATTAGAGAGGTTCTGTGTAATGTGTCTGAAGGAGAGGCAGCTTTACCCGGAGGGCAAAGAGGGGAAAGAAAGAAGAAAGAACCAGTGATCAATAAGTTCAGCAGGCACAGAACTATTGATTCGGTTCTTCTCCTCCTAGAGGACTCGCTAGTTCTATATAGCTTTTGAGGCCGTAGTAAGCTCTGCACCGTAGAGATAAGAAACGTCCCGTATATATACCCTTTTTAACAGCCCTTCTTCAACCATTCTGATAGGAAACATTCTAGACCAATGTAGATCTACTATGATATAATAATTTCTAAAGTGGTCGCCCATCTCACTCCCGAAGGCTCCGCTTCTTTTGGCATGAACTCCTGCATGCAGTGGGGCTCTAACCGGTGACGTTCTACACTAGGCCGCGGGACTTCTCCACCTACCACCTACAACGTCCTGTGGCCGAACTCTAGACTGGATGGAGGCTCCGGCTTGGCAGGCTTCCACCCTGAGGTCTCTATCGAAGCTGCCTAATAATAACATTATCAATGAGTCTTTCCATTCTCGGATTGTTGGGTCATCTCGGACCAACATCCGGATGTTCCTGTCTCTAGCAGGTGACAAGCACGTCAACAATGAAAGGCATAATAAGAACAGGACTAGGTGGGGACTTCGCTTTACGGCTTGTTTACCGTAGGCGCTATCTTTTATTAGCGAAATAGCTCGGAGGGTTAATGCCCTGCTCGAGAGTCAGTTCATTTCTAGGTATAGTGCTCAGCAACGACTACTACTGACCCCGTATTTTTTGTTCTAATACGGTTCAGTGCCTGCTCTGGAGACAGTACTCTCCTAGAATAGACCAGCTACTTTTCCAGTCTACAGGGTACTTCTAATAACACACTAGCAGGGACCATCTAGGGTCAGATGCCAGCTCTATTTATTAGAGACAGGACGATGTTGAATAAGAATACCCTTTGTCTCTGCACAGTAATGGACTTCAGAAATACTCCGTATCATTCAGGTACGGAAATTTTCTTAGCCGTATACCGGCTAACAATAACTAGGGGTAAGTACCCGCTCTCTTCGCTCTCTGCCTTCACTAAAGGCAGAACCTTTGTTTGTTTTTTGGGGGAGGAAGTAAGGAACGACTCTCTTATTCCTCGATTGAACTATGATTCTTCTTCCTTGTCCGACAGTGATGGTGAGGGAGGAGGAGGAGAACGCGTTGTAGAGTCCAGGGCTTTGTAGCTCTCGTCTCCTCTTTTTTCCTCTTCTTCTTCTCCTTCTTCTCCTCCTTCTTCTTCGTCTCCTTCTTTTCTTCTCCTTCTTCTTCTCCTTCTTCTTATTAGTTATTAGTAGTAGCTATCATCCCTTCTATAATAAACAGAAGCCATCCCTCTTTAAAAAAATAGGTTCCTTCTTCCTGTTCCGAGGACTTGATGGTCAGGGCAAGAAAACGTGTTGAAGAGTCCAGAACTCTGTCGCTCTCGCCTCGTCTTCATTTTCTTCTGCTTCTTCTTCCCCTCCTCCTAACATCATTTCATATAATTATTACTTTTTTTCATTAATTCTATTACTTCTCAAAATAAGCTTTAAAGAAGAGGTAAAAGATGAAGGAAGAAGAAGGAGAAGAAGTAGAAGAAGAAGAAACAGAGGAAAAAGTAAAAGATGAAGGAAGAAGAAGGAGAAGAAGAAGAAGAAGAAGAAGAAGAAGAGAGAGAAGCAGAAGAAAAGAAACAAAGAAAGCTAATTCTCATAATAAGCTTTTTTTCTATATATGATGTAAGAGATGAAGAAAGAAGAAGAAGAAGAAGTAAGAGATGAAGAAAGAAGAAGGAGAAGAAGAAGAAGAAGAAGAAAAAGAGGAAGAAGAAAAGAAACGAGGAAAGCTATGACGCCTTGGTCTCTTCCTCCTCAACCTGATCTCCTTCACACTCATCATTCGTGAAGGAAGAATCATTTTTTTTAATCGATCTCTTCAGTAATAACAAGGGGAGAAGGAGGAGGAGGAGGTGAATGATCAACCACAGTTTTTTATAAAAAGGAAGAAGTAATAAAAGCTAAAGGAACCCTAACCTAATTATTATCAGAGTGGATAACCTTTAGAAAGTCCAGATTGAAAAAGGACAGTAGCATCGCTGTCTTTGTTGCAGTGTCAATTGTTTAGAACGACCGGATACCAGGATAACCTAAGAGCCCAAGAGTTACAGTTGCACTGAACCCAAAAGTGGCGGTAGATTTGAAGACTGAACTGAAAGGGTGCACTGCACCTAATCAAGAAAGTTACGGTTGGATTCCCATAACGTTACGGTGAGGGCTCAGATTTCCTAGACGGTCCAATGGTCTAATGGACTGTACTTTCTGATAATATACCAATGAATATACGGAGTACTCCGTAAGAGAAGTACGCTGAAGAAGAGGAGATGAGTCAGGACTAGGGATAGGTTATCTAGGGATGAGCTCAGACCTCTAACCGCTGAGTTTTTTCTAGCCTAGCGATGGACTTTCAATCCGTATCATCCTTATTAGCTGATCTGAATCTTTTGCTCGCTCATCGTCATCACCAATCGAACTTGATAGTGAACTATCAAGAGCTTCGACGACAATCAGAAGGACGCCCGCAAAGGCTAGCAACGAAATTACACTCCTTGCGTTCAACCGGCAGATAGTCCAAGTCCGATCCTTGTTCACTGTTTGCTATCTTCCAGGAGGACTGTACAATTTGTTTCTTGGCCTTGCTGTCGGTGTTCGCTAAAAATTGATAGCCAGTACTCTACTCTGAGTATATGCTATCCAAGAAAGAGGCAGCACCAATGAGGAAGAACAAAGACAGCAGAGATGAAAGCAGGAAGCAAAGCGATAGACTCAAGAGAGCAGAAGCAATGCAGCAATGAACTTAGCGCTTTATCGGTTGGTGGAAGAAGAACAATGATAGGGATGTTTATGAGTTCTAGCCAATGAAGAGAAACCCACCTTCTGCAGTCTCTCATACGGACTGAGAAGACGCGCTGCCGTCTTGGGACTTAGCATGGAGAGGGGCCTCCCCATAATAGATGAACACGGTGCATGCCACTACTTCCGCACATATCTGAGTGTCGTTAAGAGGCTCCTTTGTTGTAGGGAGAAACGGACTGAGCAGCGTTAGATAAGTCGCTTCGACTGGCCAGGCCGCAGCTCTAACAAAGCTGCGAGGAGAAGGGCTATCTAATGGTCATCAGTGCCAAGGACAGCTCAGCCTTAGGGAGCAGATAATAGATGGAAAGAGGAGAAGAGCAATAATCTCATAGAAGATGAAGAGGGCGACAGAAAGCAGGACGTGATAGATTAGAGACGATGAGCAGCCGCCGTGGTAAGGGCAACACTGATAGCCAATGGTGGGCCTAACGTCTCAAGGTTACCCATCCTCGTCGCTAGTTCAGTTGATTGAGGCCGTCTTCATTGTGAGCTCCTTCTTTTATCCACCTAGCGCTTGCTCCAAGAGGAAGAGCGAGAGCTCGTCGTCCCTAGGAAACTATTCAACGTGCCTAACCCGAGCATACATGCTCCATCTTTGG
Organism: Hyphochytrium catenoides; assembly: GCA_900088475.1. Taxonomy (NCBI): domain Eukaryota; class Hyphochytriomycetes; order Hyphochytriales; family Hyphochytriaceae; genus Hyphochytrium; species Hyphochytrium catenoides. The sequence goes on from FLMG01003595.1 coordinate 18,368, forward strand.
TCTCCTTATAGGCCAGCATTCTTGATGATAGGGTCCTCCCCCTAGTCGATCATGACATTCCTCTTCTTAGCTAGACAATGGCCTCAGCCGAACCAAGAACGAAAGTCATTGGACGCAGCCGTGTAACTCATCCAAACTCCAAAGATCGAGGCTATAGAATAGCCAGTCAGGATCTCGCTTGCTCAGACCAGAGTCTCTCTTCAGTGATTTCTCTTTCCTTATCTCAATGCCGACTGGAAGATCTATACGTCTCCCTTGTACGAGCTCATCTCTGACTCTATTTTATGGAAACGAGCAGAGCTCCTAGAGGTAGAGTAGCAGGCTAAGGGAGAATGTGCTTTCCTTCACTGTCATCTGGTGAGCAGAGCTGCTGTTATATATATCTTTTAAACGGTGGAGCCTCCTACCTGGGGCAGACTCGACGAGTGCAGATGATGTGGACGTACGGCGCAAAGCTGACTACTCTCCTTCCTGCTTGGGACTCTCCGGTCGCTTAACAAAGAGTCGAAGCATTGTATAGCACTGATGACTACTTGCCGACTCAAGAACTCTGGGCCCCGCTGCTGTGATGGAGAGAGCGAGTGCGAAAGAAAAGGGATGGAACCAAAATAGAGGACAATGAAGATTTGCTGGCGAGAGAGATTGAATGAGAGGGACGAGAGAGAGAAGAGGCACAGAGAAAACCGAGAAGGTGTGGGTCGGTAGTCAATGACGGCTTAATCTGCACAACGTCCATAGCCTGGGGATGGCTTCCTCAATGGTAGACGGCCGTGAACAAAAGAGAACAAACAAGGGGAAGAAAAGAGAGAGAGGGCAATGAAAAAGTCGCCTCTTCTTCAAATCTATAATATAAATTTACGATGGATCTAACATATATATGTGCTCCTTGCATCGCGCCTCTGCTTGGGTGCGGGAAACAAGCGAAGAAGGAGAGAAATAGCTGGAGAAGTCAAGGAAAAGGATCGAGGAGGCACATGAGACTACTTGAGTGGACAATTGCATAAGGAGAGAGAGATAGATAAGATAGAGAGAGGAACAGAGACAAGAAGGGAACGAACATGTCCTTTCTCTTCACGCCGAGAAGCACCAGCCAATGATCATAACAGGAGATACATCATAGAACTTTAGGACTGAAAGATAACTCTTGATTTACATCTTGAAAGGACAGATATAACTCCTCCGTCCCTTGGCCGATGATGGTCTTATACTTCGGAGGATGTGAGCTACTTCGTAACAGAAGATTTTCACCTTGATTGTGGGACCGGCGGATAGAGAGGGCGGAGAGAGCAAAGGGACTGAACAGGAAAAGAGTACTGAGCTTCCCTATCTACTCCTCGTCCGTAGGCGCAGCCGATGACCTTCATGCGGAAGGGCAACTGAGCTAGATTTGCATATAACTTCCCCTTGTAACTCTTGGTAGCATTTGGTCCACGGACTGTCATCGGCGGGGTTTATCAAAAGACCCACTCATCAATCGTGCTGTGGATGCTGAACAAGAAGTCGTGAGGAAGAAGCCTCAGATTTCTTCCTGCCTGCTCGACAAGAGTTGAAGGATGCTCCTGCATTACGTAACGACTGTTCAATGATAGAAGCTCCCGGTCCTCTGCCAGGGTAGTAAGAGCCAGAGCGAAAGGGAGAGAGCAAACCTGGAGGGAAGGCAGACAGAACAGACACGACGGACGAGAGAAGCAAGCGGGGAGGGAGAGCGAGGAGGGCGGCAGCAAACCGGCCTATCTCTCGGCGGTGTACATGGACAATGGACAAGATGTTCGATCCTTTGGTAGCCTACCGGACAGAGTAAACTAGGAAAAGGAGAGAGAGATGAGAGAAATAGCAGTCTTTCCTTTGCTTTTTGGCGGATTTGCACTGCATCTTACACTGCTATTTCTCTCCCTTTCGCGACTCTTTTTAGTTAGTGCGCTTCGGAGCATGGAGAATGGTCATCAATCACCTCATGGCTGACTGGCGGGACTGAGAGAGAAGAAGAGAGGAGAGACGCACATGGGACTTCGGGACTGATAAATAGCTCGTTACTTTACAAGGACATACATAGCTAACTCCTGCCGCGAGCGTCACCGATTTGGTGGTTGACCTCGTAGGAAACCAGGAAGATCTGAGCCAAATCCACAGAGAGAGAGAGGGAGAGAGAGAGAGAGATTAAAGTGAAGGACAGCGACTATCCCTTCCCTAGATGTAGCAACCGACGACCTTCATGCGGTAAGGAAGATGAGCCTGGGCGTAAAAGACGTGTGGTGTCTCTTGTTCTTTGACCCACTTACGACTGGCATTGTCGATGGGATTCGTAAGGATCCATTCCTTCTTAGCATTTTGTCTGAATAAATTCTTGAACTCCGGGGAAGCGTCCTTGCAGGTCTGCATGCTAATAGAAACCGTCCTGCTAGTAGAATGGGATTGCAATATCACTTGAGGGTCGCCGCCTGTCAATGCAGGAGGTCTGTAGAGGAACTTGAAGGTCTTCTCAAAGTTTAAATTATGTGTATGGTAGTCCACGGGTGTCGTCGCCTGGAACTTCAGCTCATCGCCCTCCAGCCTGTAGAGGTGACAACGACCATATCTATCCAGTAGGAATGACCTCTGCATAGCTTGATCCGTATCATCGGTCCCATAGTCTAAGTAACCCACTGGACGCAATTGTCTAAGCGAGTCACTCCTCACATCCAGACTCCAGAGACGAAAGCGATATGCCAATGGCTTGCTCGCGATTCTCATTTTCTTTGGATAGAGCTTCTCTCGAGTGATGAAGTTTATGTTGACAGTAAATTTGAAAGGAACCACCGTGCAGGTTTCATGTTCCTTATCTTCTGCTGTGCTTGATGTTGCAAAACAGAGCCCTAGAAGTACCAGTGCAAGGAAGAATGCGCGGTCCATCATCAGTAACAGGAGCTCGAGGCCACTAGTGAAAACTTGGTGTTCCTGGGGATTGCGCGAGTTTGGGACTGAAGGAGTCGGGGTGACCTGCGCGCTGCCTGCTGTCATCCTAGCTGCTCCAGTTATGTTTAGCTACAGCGGTAGTAATGTACAGCACTACTATTGGCAGGAGGCTGCCGAGTAATAATCAACGATACAGCGTGGCTTTGAACCAGAGTCTAGCTGGACTGACAACCAAAGCTGGTAACAAATAGGAACTCCCGCTGACAGAGAAGACCTGGAAAGACGGGAAGGGTTAGCGCGTCTCAAAGTGATAGCTCTGTCTTCTTCTGCATCCGAGCGCCTGGCAAGGGCGACTCTGGTACACTAGTTCTACTACGCTGTACCGATACACTACTAGCTATACATTTATATTGCTGTTGAATGGTTAAGACAGAATAAGATCCCAACCAAATTTGTGTTTCTGATCACTTTTGCTACCGTTGAATGTACTACTACTCCTAGCACTTTTTTCTAGGAGTAGGCATTATAGAGCTAATAACGGTTGGAAAGTTGGGAGGGAGAAGAGAGAGATGAAGGCAACAATGGAGTAGCACAGTGAGACAGTCTAGTGAGAGACCGATATAACTGACGAGACTTCTCAAAGACAATTCAGGTCTTTCGCTGTTTCTAACATGCCTGTCACCTGCCAGCTCACCTACAACCACCTGCCGCAGGGAATGGAAGACTGTGGGTGCAATTAATAGAGATACAAGGACTAGTAGCAGTACAGTTAGGTAGTTCTGCAGCCTGTGCGCTGTCTCCTATGCTTTTGTGGGTGTGCTACAGATTACAAGCCGTTCAACAAAGCGATGTGAGCAGCCCGGGCGGTCGCATAGGGATTGCGATTTCTCTTGTTCGTGCTTCGTGTCCTGCCGTGGTGTAGAACAGTTCATTTAGGGCAAAGAGACAGGAGCGCGCGCAGCAGCCAAACGAGAAGCGGAGAACTTCAACCGACCCAGGAGCCGGATGCGGGTAGAACTAGTTAGTAGTTGGACTGTCGTCGAAGTCTGCCTTTTTTTATAAGACGTGATTGACTAGAAGAGACAGGACAGCGCCGCCCTATAATAAGAAAGAAGAAGCAGCACAAAGCACTCGTACTACCGGTCAGTAGAACTACAAGGACACTTAAAAGTACCAGTACAAACAACCCTACACCAAGAGTGCCCTAGCACTTCCACTACGCCCCAGCAATGAAAGAATGGCCACTTGCTGGTGCGACACCCTGTACATCGCTTGCGCCCTACAATCTTACTGCGAGTATTTGTACGTACAAGTCCTGCTTCTTGAATAAGCCTGCTGGCCTAGCTCTACTGGTCGGGAGAAATAATGAGTAGTGGCGCAGTTTTGCTGCAGTCCTAGATTTACTGTAGCGCAAATAAATACCCTGTTCACAGATCTCGGTACTTACTTATCCTTTCTTGCTTCTTGCCTTCTCGTCGTTAGGGGGTACGGTCGCAATGTTGGAGCTTTGGGGCCTTTTCATGATTTTATCAAAAGAAGAAGTGTCGATGACCGATGACCGTACATCGATCATCGCTAATTAGAACTCTTATACACCGTGTAAGCCACGCTTCAAGTCCAGGTACTTCTAGAAACTGGGACAGTAAAATAAAAAAGTAAAAATGAGTGAAGGGATGAATTTGTAAGTCCACAAAACCGCTAACCGTACTGCATACAAGAGAGAGTACAACTACCGTTTTGCCACAACTAGTTGCCTAGTTACAAGCACTGCAAGTACTAAGTAGGGCAAGACGAAGCTCTTTACTTGTTGTATTCTTTGTGCCACTATCAAAGTTCTGCGGCAGGTCTTACTTTATAAGTAGCTCTCTGGCCCATAAGTATAAGTAGTACTTGTAAGTTCTGGTACAACGTTTCTTTCTGGTACATTGGTCGGGACCTTGGGTGGAGTAGACCGACTCTCTCCTTCCTTCTACCTCAGAGATCCTTCCCATCACTCCAACAACTAGAAGTCTCTCTCTCTCTCTCTCTCTCTCTCTTCCATGTCTCTCTCTCTTCCATGTCTCTCTTTCTCGCTGTCTCTTCTCTCTATGTCTCTCTCTCTCTTCTGCTGACCTCTCTCTCTTCTCTGTCCCTCTCTTTCTTTTCTAGAACTATGTCTCTCTATTTTCAATCCCTATCTTCTCGCCCTGCCTTGTTCTCTTATGGATTTCTCTCTCATTTTTTCTCTCTTGACATCATTCTTCTATCACTCCAGGCGTTTTTCACCCTATTTGCCTATCCGTCTGTCTATCTGTCTCGTTAATACTCCTTTCTCGCATTTTCTCGGTTCCTCTCTTTCTCTCTCTTTTTGTCCAGATCCATCCCCTCTCCAACATTAGCATTATGAGCCGCACGACTGTTTTTTTCTCTTAATCCGTTCACATTTATCTCAGTCTTTTTATATGAGGATCTGGCACCTCGAGGAACTCGTCTCTTCTATGCTTTACAACTGTTGCACTACAAGTGTTATAGCTGCATCTTACTCTTCTATGTCTCTTCACTTCGCGACTCTCTCTCTTTCCTCTGGGTGCCCTACATCTCTCTCTCTCCCAAGAGCAATAAACTCCGCCAAAGGATCGGGCTTAACGTGATCTCTCTCTCTCTCTTTGGGTGGATTTTTCCTTTTACCTTAAGAACTAATAAGCAGGGGAGCCATCAATGAAAACCAGGAGAAAGGACCGAGGGTTCACCTTTAGCGCGAGCCAACGACAACAGGAGAGAGAGAGAGATCAAAGGAACTACTAGTAGAGCCTTAAGGTTCGTCCATAGAAGCCAGTCTGGCTTGAAATTTTAAATCATCGTCTCTTCTCGCGGTTGCCATGCCGCCTCATCGTCTCTTTCCATTTGATGAGAAGAAAGGCGAGGTCTCTTTCTCTTGTTCCCTGTTTCCTCCAACCTCCCCAATGACTGGGTTTATCCACTGTGCATCTTTGAAGGCTTCACAGACCGATCATTTTTAATACCAGCAGTGAGGAGACGTAGCGAGTGAGAGAGAAGGCGAGTAAGATAGAGGGAGAAGACAAGAGAGAGAGAGAATTCGAGAGAGAGAGAGAAAGAGAGATAGCATACTCTTGCGCAGCTTCGCCCCTCTTCTCAAAGCTTCATTTTCTCTCTCCGTCGCACATCTTGACGGGAGAACAAAGCACCACTGTGTTCGCGGGCTCCTTCTGCAAAGAAGAGAGACAAGCACGTGCTTCAGGGGCTGACACCTCTCTTTCCTTTCTATTTTTCCTATCCTGATCTCCACAAGGAAGGAAAGAAAGGACACGCACATAGAGGAACGCCTCTCTTCCTCTGCCCGCCTCCTCCTGCCCGACGAGTTTTTCCTTTTCCCTTTTCTCTCTATTGTCTCTCTCTTTCACCGGGAAAGATGTACTCCTTTGGATTGCGATCTTCGACTGCAGCACTCTGCCTTGTGCTCTTTCTCGCCTCTTCTCCCTCTTCTCTATGTGACAAGATCAAGGAAGAAGAAGAGTTCGTCCCATTTTCTCTTTCTTCCGTTCTCCCCTCTCGCCAACTGCAGGAAGGCGGAGTGAACACTGATCCCGCTTCTGCTCCCCGCTTCGCTGGGTTAGAGTCTCTCTATATCGGTGGGACCCCTCGGCCCCCCGTGGCCCCGACTCCATCGCCCTCCGTTTATTCCCCTTCTCCCACTCCTCCAGTCACTCCGCCTACGCCCCCTCCCCCGG
>FLMG01003599.1:0-10883 GCA_900088475.1 Hyphochytrium catenoides
CTCTCTCGTCTTGCACCTGCATGTGAGCTTGCAATGTGAGAGGATGGCGGAGGCAGCGCCCAGGCCGTGATCTGCGGCGGAGAGGAGAGGAGGAAAGGCTGCACAGAGAACACCAGAAGGAAGGTGTAAGACAGAGAGCAGCCATTTGACAGACAGAGTCAACTCGAGAGATGACAAACAATGAGACAGACTAAACTTAATCTACCGGCTTCCTAGAAGGAGGTATTGGAAGTGATCGAGTTAGAAAATGAGGAGATGATAGGGTCATATATGACATGAAACAGGGTGGTTTCGCCTGCCGTTAGCGGCCCTGAAGGCGGAATGCTGTAACGTCCTAGCAACCACTTTCAGAGCTTCCCCAGGACTACTGGCACAGCATCCATAATCCAGTCTATTTCTGTGGAGCGGTATGCGACAATGAGAGATCTATATTATTTGGAAAGACTCTGTTTATCATTAGTGTGCTGTATGTATGTAGTAGTTTCAGTAGCCTGCCTCTGTCTAGCCAAAAAATAAAGGCGACAATATCAAGTACTGGGGGAGATCTTTGCAGATATTTTGTTGAAGAAGGCTTCAGATTCCAGACACGCCCCGCGCTACGAGCAGAATACTGCGCTAGTTCCTCTTAGCTAGCCTAGTTAGACAATAATAGGGAAGATAGGTAGATGATTATAGCGGACTGCAGCAGGCTTACCCAGCGGAGCATCGATGGAGCTTGCCGCATGGTCAGCATGCACCAGCAAGCAACAGCAGCAAGCCACCGCCGTGTTACGCCGCGTCATTTCCTAGGCAGTAGAAAGCAGGTAGATTATTAGCAGGCAAACTTAGCGAACATAGATGGAGCTTGCAGCATGCAGCAAGCTTCAAGCAGAGCTATACCATAGCGAGCTCGCCATATATCAGCGCGGAGCAGAAGAAGAGAGAGGAGGAGAAGGGAGAGTGAACTTCTATAAAGCGGGCAAAGAGGGGAGAGTCAACCCTAGCAGTGAGGCGAAGATATGATAGAGAGAGAGACATGTCACGACGCAGATAGTCAATAACAGAGGAGAAGGATTGGACAAGGGCATCTATCTGCTGCTGCAGCTGAGCCTCTTTTCTTCTTCCATCTCTTCCTATTTTGAAGATCCAGTGCATAGTGAAGGAAGAGATGAAAGAGATGGAGAAAGAAGTAAAGACCCGCGCGTGTACCAGAGCAGACACTCCCAGACTTTCAAAGGCAACGGAAGAAGAGAGGTCTAAAGAAGAGGAGGAAAGGCGAGCGAAAGACAACGAAAATCGGGAGGCAGTCAAAAGAGCGAAGAGAGAGGGAGCAGGACCCGGAGAGAGGAAAAGATGAGACGCAGAACAGAGAGAGGGGAGAGAAAAAGAGGGAAGAGAGAGAGAAAGAGAAATGGAGAGAAGAGGGAAGTAAGTGAGCGAGGTGATGAGGAGAGAATAAGGAGAGAGACAGGGTGCGAGGTGTAGAGGAGAAAGAACGGGGTTGCAGTTAAATGCAGTTCTGAGGAAGAACAAAGAGTCAAATAGACGCAGCGGAGAGCGTGAAGAAGCAGAAAATGGGATGCACATTGGGAGGAGAGCAGCAGCAGAAAGTAAGAATACCTTATCGCTACGAGCAGAGGAGAGGAAAACGTAAGAGGAAGGAGCGCCTCTTCTTTCTTCCTTGCCTCACTGTTCTGGTCTCTACAGCCAACAAGGTCCCAATCTTCAGCGTTGAGTTTTCCTTTTCCTTGAGACCTTTGCACTTCTTCTACTCATTAGTATGGCTGAGTCGTCCTCTTGGGAGGGTTCCATCATCATTATTCTCCTGTTGACGTTGTGAAGATGCATGCCCTGTCATGGCGGGATGATGATGGAACTTTTAAAGAAAACGTGCGTTTCCTTCTGTCTCTCCATCGCACTTCTTCCGCTCCCTCCGTTGTTCCTCATGTTCTTCTCCTTCTTTCTTCCTCCGCTCAAAGGAAGAGACATTGCCATAGAAGAGTTCATAGATCCGAGTCTCTTCTTTTTACATTGTCCGTCCTCCTCCCTGTTCCATCTCACCATCATCTGCATTATTAGTGGTGTCGACTAGTTGTTTGCTATCCATCAGAATAGATAAGGGTCCGCCCTTCTCTTCCTCTTCCTCCTCCTTATGTGAAAGAAGCGAAGAGTAGCTCATTCGCCTTCTTTTCTTCCCCTCTTTTTCTCTTCTTGATTCTCTCTCTCTCTCGCCTCCCCCCCATTGTCTTCTCCTCTCTCTCTTGACACCATCGTCCTCCTCAAAAAGGACAGTCATTAAGTAGACGAGGCGAAAGACCTTTCTTCAGTGGCAGCATCGACGATCTATATTTTCTCACCTCTCTTCTACTTGCCTCAGACTTTCTTCCTCTGTCGTGCATCATCTCTTCTTCTCCCTGAAGGAAGTGACTCATAGCAGTGAAGGACTCTCTCATCTCAGCATTATCGTGGGCCGGTGATCTTCTTCTTCTTCAGCGCCAGGAGCGGCCGGCAGCAGCTGTTGCTCTTGCTTATCATCATCTTATTAACATCTCTTCTCATCTCTAGCTAGAGCTTGGAGGCCTACTTCGGTCAACTTCTAGGCCACCAGCCATGTCTTTCTCCTCCTGTTTCTCTTCTCTTCTCTCTCCTCTATTGCTCAAGAAACAGCAGGCGTGGGCTTTGCTCTTTCCTTCTTCTTGTCTCACCCTTTCTTTCTTCCTTCCATCGACAAAGAACACGACGAAGTCACTTTTTGCTAGTCGCTCTCTTCTTTCTGTTCTCTCATACGTTAAAACATCATGTTACTACTTATCATCAAGAGCTAAGCACAAGCAGCAGCAGCCACGATTAATTAACAAGCAGAAAGACGGATCGACCGCAAGGAACGAAGAGAAAAAAGCAGGGAACAGCCTTCCCCTCCTACAAGTACTCACAGGACAGTTTGGACACTTCCCTTGTAGAAAGGCAGGCACCAGAAGTTTTTTTTGGCTCGTTTCTTCATTCGATGGCACCTCTTACAAAGAAGACCGCATCATCTTCAGCCAGCAGTCAGAGAAAGAGCAGAGAGACCTTTTCTTGCCTTTTACTTCCTCCTTTCTCCTCTCAAAGTTCTCGGTTACCCTGGTGTTCTTCTTCGCTCCACACGCTTTGCTCTTTGAGATCCTTGCTAAGGAGAAGAAGATTAGCTCCATCATTCATTCAACTGCACGCTAGCAGCTGTGCTGCTGTCCTGCGTCTTGCTGTTGGTGGCTATCTATGAGCATCTGCCGCTGCTTCTGCAGCCTTCGCTTCTATTGGCTCTTCACCACGACGTTCCTGCATTAGACCTATTGTCTATCCAGAGCTCTTTCTCTCTCTCTCACCCTCTGTCTCTCTCTCTCTCTCTCTATTTTCTTCTTTTTCTTTCTCTCTCTCATAGAACTACATTCGCTGCTAAGTGAGTCCTCTTGTCAATCTCTATTTCTGCTTCTCGTGCCATCCTTTCATGATGTACATGTACACTGGTCTCATTGAAATGACGAGGCCAAAGGCGATGGACAAGCGAGAAGCAGCAGCAACAAGCTTCAATCAAAGAGAGGAGAATGCTGACTAGAGCAAGGGAGAGAAGAGAGAGAGAGAGAGAGTATTTTGATGCATATTTATCCCATCTTTGGCCTTCCTGTTGCACCGCCAAAGCCCGTCACTTCAAATATTTGCTGGGAAAGCGCCTGGTTAGGAGAAGCGGAGGTGCCAAAGAGGAGGAGAGGATGATCAGACACGTGCATCAGAAGAGGACAGAAGAAGAGAGACATCAGCAGGCTTCCGAACAATTGAGCGTAGAGCTGCAATGGCTGGCACCTGAAGGCACATAAACTGGCTCGGTCTGTCATGAAAGAGAGAGAGAGACAGAGAGAGAGAGAGAGAGAGAGAAAGAGAGAGAATGTCTGTCTTCTGTGCTTCTTGGTTGGTTGTGCTAAGAAACAGCAATCTTCTAGTTCCTGACATTCTCTCTTTGGTCTCTCTCTCTCTCTCTCTCTCTCTCTCTCTCTCTTTTATTTCACCTCATTGCTAGCGTCCCTCTTTCTCACACAGATGCAATATCTATGTAGTCTATTGCTTATGTCTGCTTGCTCTGTCTTGCATTGGCCGCCACACTGTCTCGAAAAGGTTCACCCAACGCCGGTCAGCCTCTAGTCATTCTGTCTGACTTCATGAATTAGTCAAAAGCCGTATCCAAAGATATCTACAGAACTCTCTGTCTCACAGGTCCGTGGCTCTGTCTCGCGTTAGGTCCAGTTCGCTGTTCCCCTAACGTTCTGTTCTTCAGCCCCCCCAGCTTCAATATCTAACCGTTACAGAACACTCCAACAATGCTGACGAAAGAAACAAAACATCAAAGATGCATTCAATAAATTTCGAACACCCATATCCCTATAACCCAAGTCGGCATTGTTGCAGCTCGGAAAGCTAAAATGCTCATTTCTTTCGCCGTCGTCATCACCTTCTTGGTAGCTCTTCTATTGCTCTGGCTCGATGGGTTCATGACCGAAGTGCCATAGAAATAGGAACAGTTCCAGTCCCTGGAGCTCTGACACTATCCCCTTCCTCTGTCTGTCCAAAGAAAGCACTGGAGCAGCAAAAACCCTGTCCAGAATGTTTCAAAGACAAGAGTTGCCTCCACAATTTTATTTGGTCCTAGGAAATCTTCTATTCTCAAACGTACGCCGCTATCTCCAATGTCTGCTGATATAATGTCGCTAAAGTAACCTGATCCTGCGCACTGGCGACCATTGTGCAGTAAGTTACAAATGGGACCACCTCCTCCCCGTATTTCTTAGCCTCGCCTGATAACCTGATAATATGCCGCCTCTAACCCTTTAACTTAAGTATAAAGTAGCTATCAAATCTAAACCTACACCGAAATACTGGTATTCTGTCGGCCATTGGTTCTGAAGCCCAAAACCTAACCGAGGTGGTGGATGGGGCAAGACAGAGTGAAGAGAGTCAAGAGACAGAGTGGATAAGAGTTTGTATAGAGTGGTGTCATAATATAGAGATCCATCTAGACAGAGCTTGTTAGAATGGTGGGCCATCACAACCTCTCTCCCATGAACAGGTGGGACGATAAAGAATGGAGGGGCAGCTGGCGCATAATTTTCCTCATCTCTCTTTCTTCAAGTTCACTCTCTCTCTCTCTCTTTCTCTCTCTCTCTCTCTCTCTCTCTCTCTCTCTCTTTCTTTCTCTCTCAGACTTTACCTCCCTCTCTCCCCATTATGGCTCTCTCTTTGTTCCGCCTTTGTGCTTCTCACTCAGTTCTCCCAAGATACGAGTCTCACTCTCTCTCTTCCTCCTCTTTTTGTCGGGACCTAGAACTCTCTTTCTCTCTCTTCCTCTCTTTCGTGCTCTACATTGCTTCCATTGTCTTTCTCCTTGGAGCTGAGAGAGGAGAGGGATGACAAGAAGAGGAAGGAGGGCGGACAATGAGGTAAGAACGCCAGAAATCTTTCATCTCTCCGTATGTACCCGATATCCTCCTCTTCTCTCTCTCTCTTACCCATTGAGCCTGTGTAGCAGTGCAGACAGAAGCAGGGAGAGAGTGAGAAAAAGAGAAAGAAAGAGAGAGAGAAAGAGAGAGAGAAAGAGAGAAAGAAAGAGAGAGACAACGGAGGGGGAGGAAAATGGAAAGGACCGAGAGAAAGTGGCTGTAGCCCAATAATGATCTGCTTACTACCTTTCCCCCCGCGTCACTGTCCCAGAGCACTACCACTGATGAGGGGGCAGCTGAAGAGGTGCACGCTCCACTTTCCTTTCACGTGAAAGAGAGAGAGACACAAGGGCGAGGGAAGAAGAGAGAGACAAAAGAGAGAGAAGAGAGAGAGAAATGGGGAGAGAGAGGCAGGAAAGGATATATTTCTGGTTTGGGAAGGGTTACAAGGTCGCAAGGGAAGAAAGAAGAAAGACGAAAGGTTCTGATTGGTTACAAGGCCCAGCAGCGGAGAGGCCCGCCTCTACGCCGCTGCTACCATTGCGTCTCTTCCTAAATTCTCTCTCTCTCTCCCTCTCTCTTGTCTCATTCTTTCTCTCTCTCTCGCTCTCTCTCCCTTGTGTCTGACCCTGTCTCCGCACTGCTCCTGTGCATCGTCCCCAGGCTTTTGTCTCAGTCTGACAAAGAAGCAGCCGAGAGAAAGCACCCTTTTGTTCCTTCTCTCTCCCGCCTTCCAGCCGACAATCGAGCTCAAATCCACCAAACAATCCACCAGAAGCAAGTTTGCAGCTTCACTTGCAGAGCCGCCAGCTCTCCCTTGTGCCGCTGCCTTTTCAGGAGGCCGCTTGGCCCTCGATCAATAGCCATTGTCTCTCTCTCTCTCTCTTTCTTTCTCTCTCTCTCTCTCTCCTTGCTGTCGTCGTCCCCTGTTCCCCTCCCTGTCCTCTCTTCACTATAAAGCAAATAGCAACCTGCGCGGGACCTCGCGCGGCGGTGCGTGTCCCTAGTCATTCTTCTATTGTGCAACCACTGGAAGATCCTGGCTGCGGCTTCTCGAAGATCGGCAAGCTGCGGATCCTTTGAATCTCTCTCTCTCTGTCGCCCTCCTTTTGCTCTTTTCTCTCCCTCTCTTTCCTCCTCTTCGTCTTTTTCAGCGTGCTCTTTCTCTCCTGTCATTCAGTTGATTTGTTGAGAAGACAGAATGCAGCTCTTCGTCAGGGGAGACAAAGGCGATAGCCGCCTCTCTCTCCTTCAGCAGAGAGATATCTTTGCCCCAAATGACATTGCAGAGCTTTTAATAGAAGAGGAAGATGACGAGAACAGAGCGTTCTCTTCTCCTCTCTCTGGATCTTCTCCAACCAAAATCAAAAGCCTAACATTGACCACGCGGCGCTCAGGAAAACTGAAGACGTTCTTCAGGGACACTCTAGGACTAAAGAAGAAGAAGAGAGGAGGAAGCACCTCAAGAAGCACGTTTGACGGAGAAGAGAGCGATGTAGGAGAAGACATTCTCCTTACAAAGGCAGCCGCCACCGAGTTTGAGAACAGAATTGCTGCAGCAGACGAGAAGTCTTCTCTCTCTTCCTCTTCCATTCTGTCGTCTCTCCCTCCGAGAAGGAGAAAATTCCAGAGAGCACGTCTTTCAGAGCCTCTCTTGGACTGTCTGGATCATCCGGGATGGAGGCTGAGTGAGCTCTCTGTCGCACACAGTGAGGACGGAGGAGATAGAGAAGAAGATGACGAGCATCATCATGGAAGAGGAAGCTTCAGGAACTCTCTTGGGAATGTCTTTGCCTCTATCATGGGGAACAAGAAAGGAGGAGAGAAAGAGAGAGACGAAGATGAAGGAGGAGAAAGTGACACGGAAGAGGAGAATGACTCACCTCTCTCTGTCAATCTGAACTCTGACTCTATCATTGGGCCTGAGAGGACTCTGTCTCGTTTCCCTACGGGGGCACTTCGTCTCCCTCAGATCCTGATAGACAGAAACCGTTCAGACTCTTGCCAAGGATATCTATCCTGGAAGCAGCCTCGTTGGCCTGGAAGGTGGGTCCGGACCCTTGTAAAGCTACGCAATGGATCTCTGGATCTCTACGTGGACCAGCGTTCGCTGTCTGTGCTGATTTCTGAAGATTCTGCTGTTTACCGTGGCTATGAGATCTACCCAAAAAAGAGACGCTACCAGTTGGCGATCATTATCTTTCCCAATGGCGTACAGAGCAACGACAACCAGCGATGGGTCTTCAAGGCTGATTCAGAGGAGAAGCAGGATCTCTGGGTGCGCTGTATAGAAAGAGTCATTGCGGCTAAGACGTGGTGGGCGTCTCAAGAGCTAGGACCAAAGTTAGGTGATGGCGCTACATGTGACGTTAAGGTCTGCAAGGATAAAGAGACGGGAGCGCGGTATGCGATGAAGATCGTGAAGGTTCTCTCTTCTTCCACTCCCACCGATGCCTGCGGCAGTGCTCTATCTCCTGCTCTGCAGAAAGCTTATCGGGAAGTGGACATTCTGAAGACTCTAAGAGAGGCAAATCACCGACATATCTTAGAGTTTCTTGGCGCTTTCCATCAGGATGACCACCTCTACATCGCTACGCCTCTCTACTCTGGCAGAGATCTCTTCGATTATATCAACCCAATAAGAGGAAGAGTGGGAGAGACGCGAGGGAGAGTGATTATGAGCCAGCTTCTCTCGGCTTTGGACTGTCTCCACAGCCGTCTCATCGTCCATCTCGACGTAAAGCCTGAGAACATTGTCTTAGAGAGCGAGGGACCTTCTCTCTCTCTCCGTTTGGTTGACTTTGGCAGCGCGCGGATGTATGAGAAAGGCATAGGCGTGAAGATAAGGACGGAGCTTCCACAAGGGACAATCGGCTACATTGCACCTGAGTGCTATGGGAGAGGAGAGCGCTATTACACTCCCGCGTGCGATGTCTTCGCTGCTGGAGTGACGCTCTATGTCCTGCTAGTCGGATATCTACCGTTCTTTGGCGCAACGCGAGAGATGAGAGAGAGAAATGTTATCGGCGGCTACTGGGACAGACAGAGTCCTGAATTCCATAGACTAAGTGCGGAGGCAAAGGAGCTCATTGCCCGGATGTTGGCGTGCAGGCCGAGGGATCGGATCAGTCTGCAGGACGCGAGGAACCATCCGTGGTTCAGAGCCAACTCTAAATGATTTTGTCAGGAGCGAGGGAGAGTGAGACAAGAAAGAGGAAAGCAGCATGACTCTCTCCTTTATTTGTAGGAGAGAGGGAAGGAGAGACTGGCAGAGAATGCTGTTGTTTGTATAGATAAAGAGCTTGCTGGACTAGGAGAGAGTGAGAGAAAGAAAGAGAGAGAGAGAGGAGAGAAGCTCGTCCGTTGAGAGAGTAAGTAGATAGATGTGATATGAGCGTCTCATTGACTAAATATAACCTAGGCTTTTTTTTGAGCTACCACGCTGACTTTGGCGTTAACAGAGAGAGAAAGAGAGAGAGGAGGACGGTGGCTAGCAACCCACGAGCTCGCTGGTGCCTCTGCCATCAAGAGAGAGAGAGGGTCCAAGGGGCTAAGAGAGACCAAGGAGCGGAGCCTTTCTGTCAAAACGAGGTAAAGAGAGAGAGAGAGACAACAATGTGGCTCCGTAATCGGATGCAACCTTCTGCATGAATACAAAGCGCTCTCTCTCCCATCTCGTGCCCCCTCTGTCCAATCTCTTTCTCTATTGCTCTCTCTCCCTCTCTTTGTCTTTTTAAGACATAAGAAAGCTCTCTCTGTCGGCTTGACCCCCACATCGGCTTTCTCTCACTATCTCTTTCTCTCTCGCTTTCTTCCTCTCTTTTTTTTTCTCTCTTTTTTCTCTCTTCTCTCTCTCTCCCCTCTCACTCTCTCTCTCTCTCCTCTCACAAACGAAGGCCATCCACAGTTCTCTCTGGGTCGTCTCACCTACTCTTCTCGTGCTACCTTTGGCCCGCCAGTGTAATGTAGATGCATATGATCCACGCCAGAAGCTCATCCTCCATCACAACGTTTTCTTTCTCTCTCCTCATCTCTCTCTCTCTCATCTCTCTTTCTTCTCCTTACTTACAGACTCTCTTTCCCTTACCTATCTCAAACTTTCCACTGTCTGGATGATGGGAAGGTGAAGAGAGAGCTCATCCGTTCTTCAACGACACAGCCACTCGCAGACAGCATTTCCCTGGAACGAGGGCAGAAGAAGCAGTCTTCATCCTGGGTGCCCTTCGTCCCTTCTGCCTTACAGGGTCATTGATCACTCTCTCTCTCTCTCTCTCTCTAACTTTCTCTCTCTCTCTCTGACGGTTCGTGGGGTGCCTGACGACGGAGAACAACAGGAGGTTCCACAGTGTGGCTGTACGACTAACTGTTCTTGTGCAGCAGGACGGGGTGTCATCCCAATGGCACCACCAAAGATGAGAGAGAGAGAGAGAGATTTAGAGAGAGAGAGACTTGGAGAGAGAGAGCAAGAGAAGAAGACGAGAGAGAGAGACAAGAGAGAAAGAGGTAGAGAGAGAGACTAGGGAGAGAGGAGGGAGAAGAGAGAGAGGGAATGGAGTAGTTCTACGAGTCGCAGTGAGCGACCTGAGAGCATTGAACAAGGACAAACGAAAATAACAGCGCCACATCCACGCAGGGCGGCGTATTATCGGCTCATGGAACAATTAGGGAAGCTTTAAATTATTGGGGGGCCGGAGGAGGATAAGGAAAGACGAGACCAACATCAGAACCTCCTTCCTTCGGCCTTGCCGTTACCACCTCCCACTCAGAATCAGCTCTCACTACTCCTCCCTCTCTCTCTTTCTTTCTCTCTCTCTCTCTCTCACTCTCTCTCTCTCTTCTCTCTCTCTCTCATTCTCTCTCTCTCCCGTCTCTCTCCCTCCCTCTCTCTCCCTCTCCATCTCTCTCTCTCTCTCTTTCTGACTCGCCTCTGGACTTGAATAACCTACTGCGCCACTGTCCGTCTGCTTTCAATCCTCGGTGCCTCGTCTGAGAAAGGTCTCCAGATGTCTTCCGGACAATAATCTGCAGATTTCCGCGGCGTCAAAAGCTTCAGAAAGTCGATCGTTGTCTGCGAAAACTGAGGGAAGGAACAGACAGTAGCCGAGACGGGAGCTACTTCTCTTCGGGAAGGTTGAAGAAATAAGAAGCGCGGCTGGAAAGATGAGCTCCGATGTATGTTCCTCCTCTGTTTCTGTTTGTCCCCATCTGTTCAGATACTTCTAGAAGCTCTCTCTCGCTTCTCTCATTACTTTTCTCATTTCTTTCTCTCTCTCTCTCTCTCTCTCTCTCTGCATGACGGGCGCCTCTCAAAATATCGCTATCTCTCTCCTTCGATCTCCCTCCCTCCGGAACGGCAGGTTGACTCGAGTCTTCCCTTACACATGCGAGCAGCAATGATGCTGCAGAAAGGTAGTGAGGCGCGTCTGTTTTCCCGTTCTT
>FLMG01003600.1:0-20200 GCA_900088475.1 Hyphochytrium catenoides
GTGTGCTGTGCTTCTGTTGGCTCTTATTGCCAACCAAATCTGGAATAACGATGGTGTGTGGATCCAGGGGTACTGGTGTCAGGTAGAAGTAGGTAGAAATGCTTGCATTGTCGCTACATCAGGTTACCCTTCCTCATTGCTGGTTCTTATGACACTGGCATACTCATTTCTCGGATACTCTAGTTGAAGCCTGGCTGAACCTGAAATGGGAAGCTGTCCCCAGGACAAGTGTGAACGGAGGGGGCAATGATTTGCTTTTTTATAACAATGATGAGCTGTCGTCCTCCTCCGAGGAATTTGATTGAGCAGTTAAAACAGATCATCAAAGGAATGCCATCCTCCTTCAGACACTGGTACGTAGAATGCACGTGGCCATCTCCCTGACAGGAAGGTATAGAAGCTTCTTCGACGAGCCTTTTTTCCCTTCCTCACTGTGCCGAATCGCCCCAGATGGCTTTGAGAAGTCTCAAAAGAAGTGACTCCCGTCTTGGCGGCCGTGGAGTCAACAACTAATAGCATAACATACCACGGGAGGTTCATCGTCCGCCATAACTTCACAGTGAACAGGATATCCTCCTCACACCACTCGCCGGCCCTAATAGACCCAAGAACTCTCCTATCATCGGACCATCATCATTCAAATAGGATGATAGCTGCTGTTGGCTTGCTCGACGAGAGGATCAAAAAAACTCGTTTCATCAACCACCACTCTATCGGTTGTTTGTCACGACCGTTATTATATAACCAGCTCTCTGTACAATTTCCAAGAGGATTCCCCCCTCTTCTGGCCCTCCGAATCGAACGATTGGGCGCGAGATAGATGACGCCGCGTTGAACGTAGTACTAGCGAGAGCGTCCAACAGGTCGTCAAACAATCTCGACAGGGTGTTGATCTTCAGCTCAATTCTCCTCCCGGCCCTCATCAACCCAAAATATGTAGAAGCATATATATACTTTGTCGTGAATCAGTGTCCTCTTAGCGCATCGCTGTTCCGCTGACCTAACAAACCCAACAGCAGGAGCACGGCCGAGTAAGGTCTAACCTCCAGATAATATGTCACCACCGCGAACTGTCCAGGAGCTTCTAATTCTGATGATGGAAAGACGTTGTTGATTTTTCATTCCTATTACCTTCCTTGACCTCCTCCCTCCGCGACAAACTATGGGGCTGACGACTCGTCATTCTGCCACTGGTCTGCTCCCGCCTTTTCTCATTGTTGTTGCTTCTTCTGCAGCTGCTTCTTGTGGTCCCCCAATAACTTCCTCCTGGTCCTCACCAACTTTCCAACAAGTAAAACCCTCTCTCCTCCTGCCACTGCTGCTGCCTAATCACCAGTCCGTTTGCTGAGATGTAAGAGAGAGACGGCTGCTTCATCAGCTGCTGCCTGTTCTTCTCTGTTCTGCCTCCGCTTCTTCATCGTGTTACTTCTTCGTGACAGCAGCAGCGATAACGTCACGCCCAGTTGCTGCTGCTGCTGCTGCCTCGTCAAAGATGCTGCTGCTGAAGAAGAAATGAATCCTTCCTCCCTTCTTCTTCCCTTGCATTCGATGTTCGTGGTCGTTGTATGCGCTGTGTGGTAAGGGTGTCAGTGTGGAGTTCAGCAGTGCTGTATCAGCTTCTGTAACTCTCCCGCGGTGGGCGGCCATTGGCTGCTCGCAGGGAGGTGGCCGCCGTTTGGCCAGCCATTGGTCCCTGCTGGGCCTCGGGTAGCCAATAGGAGGCGTCTAAGAATGTAGAACCACCCACATTGTGTACAAAGTAAGGAATAATCTTATGGTAGACCATTTTGATTCCTAATCCAGTTGGACGGAATGGGGGTGTTGCAGTAGGTCCCTGTCAAAATGACAGTAGAAATGCAATAAAAGTGGGTTTCACACGGCCATACTGCTTTGGAAATATCCAGGTAGCATATTTCACAGTAGTATAAATTGTAAATTATGGGCTAATGTTGTGAATTAACCTCGTTATTACTCGAAGACACACGTTTCACAGCTGTTGCTCTCTATTTGTTGGTGTCTCTGTTGACACGGAGACTGGGTGAAGAATGACAGGGAGGAGAAGAACTGCAAGCATACCTCCTGTCTCTCTCTCCCTCTGTCTCTCTCCCTGTCTGTCTTTCTCTAGCTCATCATCCTCTGTATCTCTCCCTTCGTGCTGCCTCTCTTTCTGTCTCTCTCCCTCTCCTGTCTCCGCTCTCTTGCTCTTTCGCTCTTATTCTCTCTCTCTCTGGCCCCCTCTCCCTCTCCCTCTCTCTCTTTGTCTCTCTCTGTCTCTCTCTCTCTCTCTCTGTCTCTCTCTGTCTGTCTGTCTCTCTCTCTCTCTCTCTCTCTCTCGACTTTAGTCGTCAAAAAGTCCTTGATCATCCGCAGCAGAAAAGCAACAGGAGTGTCCGAAGACCTTTTCTTGAGCTCAGCCAGAGCCCCACTTCCTAATCTTCGAGCGCTCAATCTACAGCTTTACTTTTTGCAGTCTCAGAACCGGCGAAGCAAGGATACTGCTCCATCTTTAGATTGCGGCGCTGTCCCCATAGATCATTAGAGAAGAGCTGAAGGCCTTGCACAAGGGTGACGGCGCAGCCAAGAGACAGGGTTAGGAAGAGAGGCATCATATTCACTCTATTAAGTGTGACTCCGTTGTCGAAAGCGTTAGGGAGCCCTTTCAGGTCCACTTCTCGGTGACATTTATCTAGTGTCGCGGAGCTGTCTCTACAGCCTTGTGGTAGAGCGCTGAACGATGGCCACCCGAGGCTCATTTGCCGCTCCAGGAAGCGCAAGCTGTCGTCCTCCCTCATCTCACGCCAGCAAGGCAGCAGCACAAGCATATTATAGCCAATGCATGTGCTTGGATCCATCTACTACACCGCTTGGCTCCTATGTTCGCCCGCTATTCGCCTTAGAGCCTGACACAACCTTTATTAACCACGGCTCCTTCGGGGCGTCGCCAACTCCAGGTGAAGTACACTTCGTATACCTTCAACGTTCTCCTTTTCCCTCTTTCATGCTCAACTCAAGCTCGTCTTCTCGTTGTCCGTCTTTGTTTCCCCCTCCAAATTCCCGTTTTGGTCTAGCCATTTGCTGACTGATCGTACTCTCGCTCGTGTCGCTCGTGCATCAGTCATACAAGCTCACGCACAGTTTCTTGGTCGAATGGAGTCCAATCCGGAGAGATTCTTTCGGAGAGAAGCAAAGCCTCTTCTTCGCTCTGCATTAACCGAGTTAGCCTCCTTCGTGGGCTCTAAGCCAGAGGATATTGTCTTCGTGGCTAACGCCACTACTGGGGTCAACGCCGTGCTTCGCTCCTTAGATCTTCAGGAGAACGACGAAGTGATTTGCTTGAACCTAGCCTGTAAGAGAGCTATCACTCTCTCTCTTGTTCCCTCTCTCCCCCTCCTCGTCTCTCTGGCTTTTGCTCTATCGGTCCCGTTCCCCTCTATCGCTTCTAAGTGCTTCTAGCGCGTCTTCTCTTTCCGATATATCCAGCATTACCTCGATTTCTTTTGCCCTTCTTCTTTGCCGCTTGGTAGTGACTCGTCAGCCTCCTCGTTTGTCGCTCAGGTCCTAATCACTTGCTTTGTCTTCTGCTCTTACGTCGCCGATAGATCCAGCAATCAAGAAGACACTTCAGTTTATTTGCTATTATACGCAGGAGTATGTAGAACTGAAAGTAGTGGATGTCCAGCTTCCGCTACCCTCTTATGAAGATCTCGTCGCTGCAGTCGACCGAGCCATCACGCCTAACACGCGTCTCGCTGTCTTTGACCACATCAGCAGTGGAAGCGGTCTCCTTCTTCCCTTAGAGCAGCTCATCCGCGTGTGCCATGCTAAGAACGTCCCTGTCCTGGTGGATGGCGCCCACGCCCCCGGTCAGATTCCCTTGAACCTGGAGAGTTTAGGTGCAGATTATTACGTTGGAAACTGCTACAAGTGGCTCTTTGCTTCGAAAGGCTGTGCCTTTCTATGGGTTAAGAAGGAGTTTCAGGTAAAAACATGGGAAACCGAGAGATATTTCAACTCTCATCGTCCTGCTTCGCTTGCGTATCTGCCTGCTGGTTGGGGCTGCTCCCGCTCTCTTGATCTATGCACGTATAAATGCCTTCCTTGGCGGAACAAATACCCTTTAGCTATCGTACTGGACTGTCACTTGGCCATGGCCCTTGGTCTGGTGGAGTCTTCCGGGATATTGTACTGATAACACCATCTTTCTTGTCTTTCTAGAGCACCACGAGACCAGTAGTCACAGGTCTCTCGCATGAGAAAGGCTTTGTAGAAGAGTTCCTGGAGCAAGGTTGTCGGGACCAGTGCGCCTTTCTTTCTCTCCCTACCGCGATGGCCTTTTACCGGGCATTCGGCGTGGACCGCGTCTATGCATACAACTCTTCTTTGGTGCAATGGGCTACTGATATGCTGGCTCAAACCTGGAGAACAGAGCCCCTCCTCCCGCCTTCTCAGCGGTGTCCCTTCATGTCCTCCATACGGCTTCCTATTTGCATTCCTGCGAGCCTAGAATGCAATGAGGAGCAGCAGGAGGTGGTCTGTGAGAAGATAATGGAGCTAATGAGGGAAAGGTACAAAATTTGCGTGTACATCCAGTTCATACAGAACCAACTCTACGCAAGAGTCAGTGCCCAGATCTACAATGACAGGGAAGACTACCAGAAGCTGGCTCAAGCAGTTTTGGACGTGACGAAGGGGCATGATAGCTTAGTTACTCTTTTCTCCAGCTTGTCCGTCAGCTGCTAGCGTCTTGGCGCCGTTATCACATATTTTTCTTCCTCTTTCCATGTCTCGTTCTATGAAGCTCTGTCATGCGAAGAAAAGGGTTCCCTTTGACGCCTTTGGGTTACGATGGAGGTGGAAAAAGAGAAAAAAAAAAGAGGCATCCTTGCGCTCACTTGTCCTTAGTTCTTTCCCTTTTTACATCTTATTCAGGCTTTGTACACTATTCTCCTGCAACACTTGTCCAATCTTCTAGTCGCCCATGACAGTAAATAAAGTCTCTTGCGGATTATCTATTAACCTTAGATGATGTTCTCCTTGCCAAGCGGTCTCTATCCTGCAGTTAGTAGCCGGGAAGACCAGGAATCCTGGTAGATGCTCGCCTCCCGAAAGAGCAGGCCATTATCGCCACGGCTCGTAAGCTCTCCAACTGCCCATATCGGCCATTATAGTCCTCCGTATCCCATTTTTACTCCTTGGGTCAGTCACTCCTGAGAGTAAGGTTGACTCCCTCTGCCCTTTACCCTATTCTCTCTCTCCCTATACTACTTCGTATCTCTTCTTCTCTCCATCAAATCTTGCTTGCTTTGTGAGGTATATCAGAGTAAGACAGAGTAGCTGCAATCGGAGCTGTCAGTCTCTCTGTCACACCTTCAGCGTGTGTCTAACTCATTGCAAGCCACCCTGTGGGGAATTCCCATCCAGTATCTACTAAGACCCTTAACGTCCTTCAAACAGTCGTGTCTTATGAGAAGGTCTATATAGATCACTGATGAGCGCCGACTTCCTTTTCGGCGTGGGACGACGACGAGGCAGAGCCATCTAGCTGTTTCCTCTTCTTGTGCGGATACTCCTGGCTGTTTATACCACCATGTCGCTTGAGGAGCTCCCCGCAACCCTAAGAGAACCATGATAGATGGTGTTAGAAAACGAAGACAACAGTTGGTAGAACGTGTTCCCGTACTCACCGCATGGCCGGCAGCTATTGCGTCATCCAAAGCGGTGAAACCCATTCGGTCACACACGTTGATACTTAAAACAGCCCTGCTCAGTATGAATTAGATAGGAGGTACTTCGATAAGGAGGACCACCGTCACAGATAAGGAACTTAAAACACCTGACATCTGATAGTAAGGGTAAGAGCAGCCCAGGCCAATGTCCGAAGAAGAAAGAGGTTTCGAAAATGGAGTTCTAGGAACACAGCTGTCGTACGTATGTCAAACGTGTCTAGGACAGGCTAAAGAGTGATGGGAGGAGATATAGAAAAGACGCGAAGCCTTACCCTCTAGCCAGAAGTAGCTCCATGGCTTTCATATGACCAGTCCGCGCAGCAACATGGAGAGGCGTTCTGCCGTCATAATCTGGTGCGGCGACGTACTGCGGTGAATGGTCACAGAGCTTTTCCAGCTCTGGAAGATGACCCGCAGCCACGGCGGCGCACATGAGGGTGGGCATGATAGCTTGCTCCACCTGTAGAATTATTGCAGGATTAGACATAACAGGCGAAAGTAGACACCAGTAAGTTAATTACGATCCACGAGCAGCAACGGTGAAATAAAGACGAAGCTCGAGGTAGAGAGAGGTCATCGTGAAAGCCACGAGATACACTTAGCAGGCTTGGATTTTCGTGGGAAACCAGCACTGCAGGGAGATAATAGCAGCGGTCGCAGGCTCTAACCCTCTTCTCTGCTATCCCTAATGACTTGGCTACTGCATCTATAAAGGTCTTGTCCTTGAAGGAAAATCGGTTTACATTCTCCTCGGTAGTCATCTCTCCACGAATGTTCTTCATCATTTCCCTCTTAACCTGTGTGACGGGGGCCGGGAGCTGGTCGTCATACATACGGACTTTCATAGTGACAAAAGAGAAAAGGAACCAGATTCACTTTTAGTCTCCTCCCTACTCGTCTGTTTAAACAGCGCTTTATCCTTACGGCCACATTAGCTCCGTCAATATTCTGTCTCGCTGCCAGCGCCAACGACAGCATCCTGCCTCTCACTACAATTATAGAGCCTTTTACCTCGTCTATATCATCATATCGCGCCAGAAGGTAGGAAAGCTTCGCCACAGCAGCCTCGCAAGTCATGTCGTTGCCGCAAAGGACTCCGCACTTAGCCAGAGCATACCCTACCATTGAAAGCATGATGAGCCCACCCAACAATCTTATGAGTGAGCAATAAAGGCACCAAGATGTCCCCAGACGAAATATGCCGTGCGTGTATCCTATCAACACATAATGGAGAAGCACAATCTCAAGTAGAATGACTAATAGTAAAGCCCAAGCGCCAGAGAGTTCGACCTGCTGCGACCATTAGGAGTAGAAAGAGCTCTTGAAAGGAAGGCCAGAGATAAGTGCGCTGGCATTGACAAGAAAGCAAAAAGAAAGCGGTACGGTGGCTCGATTTTTCCTATAACGCTCTTGTACCTGTTGCATAAGCGGTTGCCGCCTTTCCTTTATAGCACTGCGAGATGTTAACGACAACTATTCCTCTTTCTGTGGTCTCTTTCATAACCTGCAGAAACTCTTGGCTTTTGTCCGGAGCATTGCCTGCCCCGTAGGACATAAGCACTAGACCCTCCAGAGGGGGCCGGATGAAGTTTCGGATAATTTTTGTTGTTATGCCGGGGAAGAGCCGTAAAACTGCGACTGAATGATGTGGAGTGGGAAGGTCCGGACGACGGCCCAGGCGTGGTTGAGGGCAAAGGGATACAGTTAGTGTCAACCAAGATATATGTCGTTCTTAAGAGTTGTGTTCCTTTATCAACAATAGATAACAATGTCGAGCACCATACAGAAGGAATAGCTGCATGTTAGATTGGTTTTAGGTAAGAGCTCAGAGGTCAGACTGCTAGAAGAGGACTACTGCTTTGGAAGAGCCATGGAAGCAGCATGGATATTCTATAAGAGCGAGATGGAAGGGCGGCGCCTCGTTCTCTTACCGTTCGGAGAAAGTCTAGGAAAGACCTTGAAAGGCTCATTATCCGCCTCATTATGAAAGACAAGCGCCCAGTTGACGTTAATATTAATGCCGACCGTGGCGATTGGAGGTAGGTTAGGAGAATCGAAGGCGTCCAACTCTGGAAAAATAAGGGGCAGATATATGTTAGGTAGCACGGGGAGAGTGGCTTTAGACACAGAAAGGAACTTGGTACAAATGCAGGAAGCCAGGAAGAAACGAGGAAGAGGAGGATAGGGACGGCTCTTCTGTGCTGGGAACCTGCAGCGCTTCTCTTGGTACAACGGCAACCTCTTAAGAGTTTATTATGGAAGTATACGCAGACTTCTGGTATCTGTCAAGGACATGGCAGTTGAAAGTAACGATGACCAACACGAAGTTCTTTAGGACGATCAAAATCTTGGGGAAAAGGTCCCCGGGAGAAGTTAGGCTTAGCTCCTACCTGAAAGTGTCCCGCAATTGTGAGAGCACCTAAAAGGTTGTCAATGCCGTCGCTCTACGGACAAGTATAAGAACTCTGTAGAGAACTATGAGGTCGGCAATAAAGAGCACCTTGAGATAGCGACAGTTCACGAAGCAAGCGGACGAAGTGGAGGAGCAGTGCGTACCCCTGGCTGGGAAAGAGGGATTTGAGACCCAGTCAAAATCACCGTTTTCGCTAGATTTCTGAAGATAAAAGCGAGTCCTGAGGCCGTATATGCCATAGTATCCGTGCCTAGCCAGAAGCACCAGCAAGAGATAAGCGGTCACTTCGAGTACTTTGAATAAACGTAGGAGCTAGAAGGTGAAAGAGCCGTTCGAGGGTCAACAGAAGATCCGAAGGACGTAAGAGGTAGACGACTTTCTGCAGGTGGTGAAGGAGACGTTAAGAGCCACTTATCCTGGAACCCGCCCAGATGAGTCCTGCAGAGGTGGGAATGATTAGGTAAGCTAGCGTTGGCCCCCGTACCATGGAGGATGACAAAGCCGTCATACTCTTCATAATGACTCTCTAAGTCCTGCGCTATCCGGATCCAATCGGGGTGATCCAAGTTGCAGGAGTCCAGGAGCGGATCATATTCAAATATTTTATAGCTGGAGGTTCACCGTCGTTAGCCGCTGGTCTCATTGGCGGATCCTCATCTGCTGTGCCATCTCTTTGCATTGCATTGTCAACAAACAGAGCAGAGACTCTTACGTCTAGGCAGAAGTAGGCGGTGGCTACAAGGGAAACAAGGAAGAGCAGGAAGGCGTAGATAGATCAAGGTCAGAGGGTTTAATCCGTACGTTATTCTCTTGTTAAAGCGGGAGAGAGGCATAGTGAGCTCTGTCTTGGGAAGTATTTGGTCATGGGCCTAACAGACGCCCCAAGGCATCAGTCCATACGGTCGGTTAGACATCACGCTTCTCAGAGAGAGAAGATAGCTGGGCTGCAAGGAGGAGCTGGGCTGCAAGGAGGAGCTGGGCTGCAAGGAGGACCTACCTGAGGAAGAGAGAAGAGGTAGCTCTGCAAAAAGTCTTTCTTTGGTATGAATCCATTCGGACTGGCCTGTCGGGTACCAGATAGAGCTGTCAACACATGTCGAGACGGAACTCGCTCCGCGTTCTGATAGGCAATAGGACCGGCTATCACCATATGGGTGAACTAAGGCGAGGGTCGAAGAGAAAGACTATATGGCACAGCTAGAGACGGATCTGCCCTATATGAACTCGTAAGGACGTCCTCACCATCATTCCTATAGTTCCACCAGTGTAGAGGACCAGCACCCGTGCGTGGATCTCAACCTCCTCCGGTAGCGACTCCACTGAGAGTGCCCTCTGACCGGCTGGTCTGGGTGACGGAAGGTCCAGGGCATTGACTGTTCCCGTACCGTTCGTTTCCATTATCAATAGAGAGGATAGAACTGATGTAAGACTGCTCAAACATACAGGTGATGAGGACAACTCTTTCTGCGGCCCCGTATAAGAAGAAAGGCTCTGAAGAACGACTGTGGTGCTGGAGGCGTCAGGAAGAAGTGAACGGATGCAATAAGCTTCCTGCGAAGACGACGAAGCTCTCAGACTCGATCAGAACCGCAGCTTGAAGCTTTGACGTTTGAGATGGAGGAAGAATCAATGACGGCGAAAATCTCTATCTTTCATAGAGCGATAACCAATCCTTAGATTATAGTGTACTTATCTTCGTCTGCTCCAGAAGAACTGTTGGTTATCATATCTCAGAGGAGCCGATAGTTGGTTATTCTTTATTAGTTTTTGATTGTCAAGCGGATTGGTTGGTGTGGAGCGGAAACGAAGCGATGAAACTCCATCAGAACCCATTCTGAGGCTCTCAGACTTGAAGCTTCATCAGCGCAGCGTCGGGGACTCTGAGCAGGTTATAAAGCGTCAGTTAGGCGATAGCGGGGTGTTGAAGCCCAGAAGAGGACATTAAGCATGCCCCGTCGAGGAGGAAAGAGGGTAAGAGTCCTCTGGGAGAGTATGTCGTAGGTGGTGACCATGCTAATAGCTGATTCTTGCCACCCTGCAGAAGAAGACCCGGACCCATGCTGCGGGCACTAAAGAGGAAGCAAGCGTGCCGCAGAGCTTTGTCTTTCGAAGAGGCAAGGTGAGAACCGAGCGTTTGAAGAGCTTCATTGGAGATATCGAGACACTAATTGCCCTGCAGACAGGACCTCTCGTGGTAGAGCTCGTGGATGATATGCGGAAGATGATGGCTCCTAATACGGCCTTGAAGCTGAAGGAGAAGCGGACAAATCATATGAAGGACTACGTTCACGTTGCTGGTATGAAAGCAATGGACCACAACGCTACCCTTGACGAGGGACTTCTGGCTGCAGCTACTTCATAGCCTGCATTAAGGATTATTCGCTGTCGTCGCTCCAACCTCTTATCTTCCAAATCTATAGGCCTTTTCTCCAATCAATCTACGCACTCCTGCCCCTCCTATCTCCTGCTGGGCTCTTGCTTGTACTTCCCATCTTCCTTTTTGGCCGGCTCGCCTCTCCTTAAGGCTCTGACCCTAAACTTATCACCTCAATCGGACAGGCCCACTTGGAGTGACGCACTTTTTAATGTTCAGTGCCACTGAAAATAGCGTCAACTTTAGAGTTGGCAGGGTTCCCAGAGGGCCAACCCTAAGCTTCAAGGCATGTACAGAGATGCTTTCATACGTGATCAATATCTTTTCCTGTTCTCTGGCCAGGCTTCTCTGACTCCAGCTCTTTGCCCTATGCCGAGAAGAAGCCTTGATGCTCGTTAGGTACCCCTCTTACGTCTTCTCCTCTTCCTTGTAGGTTGTCAGCTATACGCTTATGCGTCAGATTAAGGCAGCAATGAAGCGTCCAGTGGAAACAACAAAGGCTTACCTCACCTCACCCTTGGTACATAGAACTGTGGTGCATTGGTGGATGTCGACTGCTTCTTGTCTCGAGAAATATTATCATTACTTCTTGATTCGGCGTCAGTGGGTACTCCTCGTCTCTTTCGGTGCGAGCTTTGTTCTCTTCTGGCGATCGCCTCCCGCCTCTCGCTCAACAGCTTTGATCGCTGTCATAGCCCTTAACAGCGTCCTTTGACATGTAGGTGGTGCTGAACAACTTCAGCGCAGCTGAGGGCGACCACGTGAAGCTTTTGACTGTAACTTTTCAAAACATGTTTCCAGCCATCGACGTCGCGTCCGTACGTCTTGGAGATTGCAGAAGGGTCGTTCTGTTCCATTTTGATAAGGTGATGAGCCCTTGGCCAATGACGAAGGGTAGAGAAGAGACCAAAAGGACCTTTGGTAGACGAGTACAGCGTAGTTTTGGGCCCTTTACGGCACTGGTGGCGGCGGTTTATAAAGTTCGGCGGTGTACGTTCATTTCTACTCATAGGTGTTAAAGGTCCTCACATTTCTTTCTTCTCTAGGCTTCGGGACATATCCACTTCAGACACTATATTATTAGAGCGAAGCCGATTGGTCTTAGCAGAAGGTAAAGCCTATACATCTCTCGAACTTCTACCTTCAGAACCCCCCCAATGTGCTCAACTCTTGTTCTAGCTCGAATCTCTCTCTTCAGACTTCAGCACGACATTTCTCTTCTCATCAAACCTAAACCTCTGGGCACGTGTTGGCGTCAATGGCTGTTTCTAGTCTAGCCAGGACCGGTGTTTCCTCCTAGGTGTTCGTCCGCATTATCGTGTCCTCTCCCTATTTCCCCAACTATGCCCTCTAATCTTTCCTCCTTGGAAATATGTTATCAGCGTCAAAGCCATCGTACACACGAAGATCCCTAATCTGAGCAAGCTAGAGGACATCAGTGAATTCATTTTAGGTGGTGGCGGAGGAGTGGGCCTGGGGGCTGTGACATCTGATAGTGAGGCAGACGACGAGCAGTCACATGTCACCCTTGCGCAAGACTATGCAGGAAGAGGCAATAAGAAACAACATAAAAGGTTGGACGATAGATCTACGGGTGTCGTCCTTTCTTTTGGGCTTCTCGTGCCATGTTTTTTGTAAAGCCCGGAAGGTCTGCCAGAAATCTGCATGACAGGCTTCCTGCTGCCGTACTTGGTCCTGATCATTAACTGGCTCGCTGTCGATTTATTCTTCACCGCTTTGCATGTCGGGAGCCACTCTCCTCCGATAAGTCAGACCTCGTCTTCGTCAACACTTAACAGCAAATTTCGTTTCCCTCTCTTATCAGTGCCATCCGGTTATCAGAGCTTGGGCCTCGTCTGAGTCTTCAGCTCGTGAAGGTGGAGCGCGGATTGTGCGAGGGCGATGTCCTTTATCATGCCTTTGGTAAGCGGCTTCCTGCGTAGCTTTAACAGATTCGCCCTCGCCTGTGGCGGGTTGCGCAGCCCGTATCTCCTCTTCCTCTCTCCAGTGTTCTCCTCTTGGCCTTTTTCTATTAACGCTTCCAAAATTGTTGTGCAGTTACGAAGTCAGCAGAGGATGCAGCGGCAGACAAAAAGCGGCACTTAGAGGTGGATATCCAGCTGACGTTTCGTGGCCTTCTAGTTATCAATCCGATACCTCTTGCCCTCACCTACATCTCCCCTCTATTTAGTTTGCTCTCCAGTTAAGTGGTTAAGTTTTGGTCCTTGTGCTTATTGCTGCTGATCTCACTTTCTCTCCCATCGTATATGGCTGAGAGGGTGTTGATTTATAAGGGCCAGTTCCGGGTCCAAACCTTCTTAAGCTCCCTATGTGCAACTAAACCATGCTCTTCTCGCAGCGAGAAGCGCTAAAGCGGCAACGAAAAGAAGAGCAGGAGGAAAATCTTGCACGAAAGAAGGTGAGAGGTCCAGATCTTTATCTCCCTCGTGGAGCTCGAGGATCTTAAGAGTGGGTTCAATTTTCTCCCAGGCTGAGCAGGAAGCCAAAGCTGCGGCCAAGGAAGAGAGGAGGAAGGCGCGTGAGGAAGCAAAGAAAGCCGGGCAGGCTGTCAGCGGTGAGTGTGCACGCCCCCTCTGTCCTCATCTTCCTTCAGCCAGGGGTCAATGCCGTGTTCATGTGGAACTCTCTTCGCCCTCCTTCCCTAATCACCCACGGTGCTATAATATCTGGCTCTTCTCTAATGATATGTTACATTACCGTAGATGAAGAGGAAGACGAGGAGGAAGCAGTAGAAGAGAAGGTGGACTCGGACGATGACGATGCGGCGTACTATAGAGAAGCAGTGGGTGAAGAACCGGAAGCAGGTACATCCAAGAACCGGACAACAGTAACCTGCGTCTTTGGGACCTTATCCATCTTCTTCCTCAGTTTGCCTCCCGTTGCATCTCCCTCACGGCTAAATCCGTCTTTGACCACGTGCTTCCTCTACAGCGCTGACAGACGCTCACAAGCTTGTTCGCCTCGCGTCCAAACCGTCCATTCCTAATAACCAACTCTTTCCACTTTCTCGTGTCGTTGTAGGACTATTTACCAAGAGAAACAAGCATAACAGTAAACGCAGAGCGGACGAGCAACTCACGCGGGCGGAGAAGCGGAGAAAGAAGGAAGAGGAGCTGCAAAAAGAGGCGAAGGAGAGAGAGGAGAGGCGCCAGCGGAATAGACAGAAGAAGAAGGAAAAGAAGGCCACTGCGCTTAAGAAGAAGAAGGGTCGACCTAAGAGGCCTCCTCCGACAGTATAATATAAGCGATGGCCAAGGAAGTATTTAACAGAGAGAATATCACCGCTGGTCATCCTTCCAGACAATTGCCTCGGCGCTTTGTATCTCTTAATCTATTCTCAACAAGCATTCTCTAAGTCGGCCTCTCTTTACTTGGTCATCGATCTGTGTGGCCCCTCTTAGTAACCACTTCCGCTAGGGATCTGGTGTATGATCCTAACGTCTGAAGCGCCCATGTTCGAACGAGAAGGTGGATGGCTCATCATGCGAGTCTAATAAATAGCAGAGCTCTAGTCTCCTAAAAAATACCGAGTAGCAGTATCTCCAGGAGTCATCTGAGTCACCATTCAGTCAGCTGTTCGGCTGACAATCGTCCTCTAACAAGCATCAGTTATGACAGATCTGTACAAAGCTCCTGGTTTCTATGCTTCTCTCGCTGTTCAGAGCTCCTATCAGGGTAAGACGATAAGCGGAGGATATAGGTTCTTAGGTGATCGATGGTGGGACTTGCTATAGTTCCTTTCATTCTTTTAACTCGCTTGACATAGTCTGTCTATTTGATCCCAAAGACAGGCTTCATTTTGACAACTAGCATCCAGTCTTCCTTCGTTAGGTCGTTTCTGAAGTTCTCCTTCAGCACATCGATAGACTCTCGGCTAATCTGTTGGCAGAAAATGGATAGAGAGAGAATAATGAGGGGCGCTTCAGAATGAGTAGAATTTGCAATGAGGAAGCCCAACAAGCATCTGAGAAACGATAGAAGAAAAGAACGCCATCACGCCTGCAGAGCCGGCGGATAGCAGAAGTAGCGCGTTAAGTATCAGCCACTGCTCTCACCTTGCTGTACAGCGGGAACTTCTCGTCAAACTGCCTACCGAACGTAATGTTAGGATTGTCCTCGGGCGCATCAATCTTAATGGCCACGCTAGAGCCCTTTCTGGCAGTGGGAACCTCTTTGTGGTTGTTTTCAATGCTACTGACTCGACCCACGCTAAGCATGTCTAGCTGTGGGACACACAGCGGTGTCCCAACCTTGAGGATCCCCTCCACCACATCCACACCCACAATAATGGGGCCTTTCTTGTTAAAGACAAACTGTGGGAGAATCTTAACAATGCAAGGGAAGACCGCCACTCCTGCGGTCTCTTCTCTCCTGGCTTGCTGTAAGTCGTTGATATACGCTGTGAACTGGTCGAAGAGGTGATAGATAATGTCTGCAGTGAAGATCCTGATGCCCATATCATCCGCAAGCTCCCTAGCTTCGGGAGTCACCTTCACATCAAAGGCCAGAACAGTCGCATGTTCCTTCTTCCCATGCTCAAGCTGCACGGCTGCTCTCATGATATCCTTCTTATGAATGGGACCAATGTTCACACCAGCGACAGGGATAGGAGGATCGCAGGATCGCAGGAACTCCAGTAGAGCCTCTAGCGCTCCCAGGGTTGATGACTGGACGTAGACACCTCTCTTGGTCTGGCCAATCTTGTCTAGAATGGTGTTCAGGTCTGACATAACCTCTTCCTTGATGTCTTCAACATCATCGTCTGGTCCCACCACCATCACCGCTGTTCCTGCCACTGCTCTCTCTATCCCTTGCGCGCATATCTTGACACCGATGGCTGCCTCGATGCGTGGGTGGTGGATGTAATCTCCTTTCACTCTCATCTCCCTCATAGGCTGAGGAGTAAGAAGAGAGCGAATTGTGGTGACCACAGGGCCGTCTAAGGTGCATACCACAATGGTGTCTCCCTCCTTTAGGGAACCATTGACCAAGATGGTGTCGATTGTGGTTCCCAGGCCTTCAATAACCTTTACCTCCAGAATGGTACACTGCACTGTGTCCAAATACATTAGCGACCGAGCCATCATCTCTTGAGTGAGCTTGACAAGCATCATTTGGAGGTCAGGCACACCCTCGCCACTGATGGCAGATGTTGGGATAATCGACGCCTGACGCCTAAGGTCATCGTTTTCCCAATATAACCGAGCATTGAGCCCTTGCTCTGCAAACGCTGTGATGATTTGAGTTGTGCGGTCCTTGAACTCGCTCTGAACGTGCTCGTCCTGGGCTGCCAGGGCTGAGAAAGACAGGATATACGTGAGACACAGAAGGATGAAGAGGTCTACCTAGACACGACAATCTACTTCAGGGTCTTACCCTCTCTGATAGGCCTGTTAGGAACGGCCTTCCAGCCATAGCATCTGTCCACTTTGTTCAGGGCCACAATAAATGGAGTTTTCTTCCGCTTTAAGAGTCCCAAACTCTCCAAGGTTTGAGGCTCTAAGCCATGCATTATATCAACGACCAGAATCGCGATGTCACAGAGGGAAGACCCTCTACTCCGAAGGTTGGTGAAGGACTCGTGACCAGGGGTGTCAATAATGAGAAGACCAGGAAGCTTGTACTCAAGATTGAAGAACGCGTCCATGTTGACTTTCTCGGTCTTGGTTTTGATGGCCTCAACAGGGAAGAAGGTGGCTCCAATCTGCTGAGTAATACCACCTGAACACATAGAGAGCAGAGAACACGACGGAGAGAAAGGGAAAGTCCGAGACAATTAGAACTACATCCTCTTGCTGGGCGGCGTTAACGCCCGAAGAAGCCGTTAAAGGAAGGGAAGGACACGATAGGCGAGAACTCTTTACAAGCACTCAAAGGATATAGCCGAAGACCTAGATCATTACTAAAGGTACAAGGCCTACCTGCTTCTGCGTCCTGAACATTCGTCTTTCTGATGTTATCGAGCAACTTCGTCTTTCCAGTATCGACATGTCCCATAATGCAACAGATGGGTGACCGGAGCTTGTCTTCTGAGCGGGATTCCAAGGCCTGGGTCTCGCGAGCCTTCCTCCTCTCGTGCGCTGCCTTCTTCTTTTCCATTGCTGTACGTGATTGGAAGTGGCAGTTCGCTGGTTAATCGAGCTCCGGGCCAGCCAGATTCTCCACCATGCAGAACTCAGGCGAGCACAGGAGTAGACTCTCGCAGACAGCAACAGACAGATAAGAAAGCTGGGCGAAAGAAGGGCAACGAGGCCGCAAAACTGTTTTCAGAGATATAGGAGCGAGGGAAGAACAGACTTAAGAGGCCCCCACCTTCTCTGGAAAGATTCTTTCTTCTACCACCCCCTGCTCTCATAATTCCATCTTCTCCTTCATCGCTCTCGTCCGCTTGTCTCTGCGCTCTTTTTTCCGCTTCCTCCTGTTCCCTCTTCTTTCTCTCTTCATGGAGCTTACGAAGCCGTTCCTCTTCTTCCTTCTTCTCCTGCAATAGAAGATCCTCTTCTTCCTCCTCCTCTTGGCTCTTGACCTTAACAGTCAAGTCCTGAAAGAGAGAGAATCAGAAAGGCCAAATAGGGTGTAGAATCAGAACCAAAAAGTGGAGATGAGGATAGGGATGGCAACCCAGAAAACTAGCAGTGTCCCACTAGAAAACGGTAAAGAAGACGGGTAAGAGCGGTGAAGAGACTTAGGATGGTTAGAGATCGCCCAGGCAAACTCACAGCGCTTTCCCAGTCTGCCTCATCCCAGTCATCCGCAACATCCTCTTCCTCTTCCGCAGGCTTCTCCTCCACCTTGTCCTCGGCATCCCAAGCGTCTTCCACTTGGGGGCTTTCTTCCACAGGGGAGGGTTCTACCTCTTCCTTCGTCACTTCCTCTAGGGGAGGAGACGCCACTTCCTCCTCCTTCTTCTTTGCTCCTTTCTTCTTCCGATTGTCGTACACAACCTTCTTCTTCTTCTTTTCACCCTCTTCGGCACCTGGACCGACAGTTAACCCGGCTGCCTGCATCATCTCCAAGGCTGCCTTGGCTCGTGCAGCCTTCTCCTTCTGGCTCTTCGTCATGTAGGTCCCTTCCTTCTTCTGTTGCTCCTTCTTAAGCTGTAAATCACAGGAGGTCAGAGTGGGGCATAGGTTGCTGATTCGCTGAAATAAGCATAGAAGAACAGGCTCGGCACTAAGAGGCGTGTATGTAAGTTGTATTGAGGCTGAAAGGCAGCGTAATGGAGGCTCTTGCTAGGGTATAGAAGATAGCGGGTCGCATAGGTGCGAGGAAGAACAGGAATATGTCCGTCAATGCGCTGTGTGGAGATCACAAGAGGTGAAAAATGTGTCAAGTACACACCCTCTTGGCTTCCTTCTTCTTCTCCGCAAGCTCCTTCTTCTTCTGTTCCTCCAGCTGCCTTTCACGTTCTTCTTCCTGGATCCTCCTTTCTTCCTCCTCTTGCTCTTTTCTCCTCCTCTCTTCCTCCTCCTTGAGCGCCTGTTGTCTCTCCAACAGAAGTTTTGCAGCGGCAGAGAGAGGTTTCTTCTCTTCCTTTTCCTCTTTCTTCTCCGGCTTTGTCTTCTTCTTCTTCTTTTTATCCTTCTTCTTCTTATCTTCTTCTCCTCCAGGTGCTATACCCATTTTGGCTAGATACTCTGCTGCGGCATCAACACCTCCAGCCTACGAGAGACAAGGAACGCTTAGAACCGTGATATCGGAAGAGACATGGACAGCAGGATGGAAAGGTCTCCGCCGCCTGCAGTCTCTTTAAGAACTAGGATTTTAGGCAGCTTTAGCGAGAACGCTACTCATAACTCTGTAGCATACCTGCTCTCCTTCGTCATCTGATTCGGCCTGAGCCGCTGTCTCAGCCGGCTTAGGGGCGGTTTGGGCAGGAGCTGGCGGCTTCGGGTCTTCCTTGGGCTGCAAGTAGTAAAGAGAGATGGCATCAGAGTCAAAAAATGAGGAGAGGTGGTCGGGATCAGTATGGTGGCCATGATCCTTCTTTCTTGATAGAGGTTAGCCAAGGGCGCATCCTTAGGAAAAAGGAGAGGACACACAGGACGAGCGGCCACCTACCGCCACACCAAACTCCTCCAGAGCAGCCTCCCAATCATCGCCCGCCGGAGCTTTTGCTGTCTCCTTCTTTGGGGGAGCCTTTCCCCCTTTCTTCTTTGGCGCCATTGGATCTCAAAGTCTAAATCTCAACTTCTGCACTCTCAGTCCACGAAGAAGCTATCTAGAAGTCTCAGAGTGACGTGTGCACTTTGACAACAAGGGTATAACAGGGCTATAGCGGTATGGACTCGATGCAAGCAGTAAGTCCAGAGCATCAGTGGCTGGAGCTCGTAGAAGATCCGGGCAGTCTTCGCAGTTGAAGCTTTCAGATCTGAAGTGCTCTTCACGGTCCACCGCAATCCGCGAACTCAACCACTTGACCCTTCTTCCCCATCTCTCGCGCGCTCTGATTCGGTAGATTGGTATACTTTTGCTCCCTCGTCGTGTAGCTCTTTGTCACTCTGTTTGTTGTATTGGTGCCTGGGCCATGATGCGTTCTTCGTGTTTCTCCTGCGTCCTGGCTGGTGGGGGAGGGCGGTACCAGTTGGGCCCCCGGATCCACAATGAACCTGGATAATCTAAGCGTTGGCCACCATACTTCAGTCCGTCACAAGATATTAGTCCAAAGAGGCTTTAGGAATTAAAAGTAAATCGGGAAAGAAACTACTGTGGATTATTGCTCTGCAAGGCGCTTCTATATGTTTCTTCAAGTAATGATAAACCCTATATTGCCTCTTTCATTATTTCTGATCGCTGGTAAGATTTTACCAAAATAGCTCACGATAAAATCTCCCTATTCAAGACCTTCACAGTCCACAAACTGAGAGCTTTGGGATGATAATCAAGCGGAGACGCCGGAGGCAGCGAATGAGTGAGAGCATAGAAGAGAGAGACACGCACACAGAGAAGAGGCAGAGAGAGAAGAGAGAGAGACAGAGAGGAGAAGAGAGACAGACGACAGAGAGAGTACAGCACAGAAAGGAAGTAAAACGGATAATCTCGGCAGATCTTGGACTTCAAGATGCGAATCTTCTTGATCAAGCCGAGGCCCGATGACCAGCGCTGTAGAGACCATCTATGCGGCTCTATGACCGCCGTCCTGCCAGGGCGCCATGGGTCAACTATCGGTAGCTTGCTAAGAAGCATTCAGCTCTATAGCCTGTGCATTAATATCTGATTCATAGCCGGATGTCATCGACTCGTTAGGTCGATGGAATAAGGAGGGGAAAAGGTCCTGCCCTCAGGGGCCGCTTCGGCAGTTTTTTTACAGGATGAGTGCGCTGGCAACGTCTGTGCTGAGGCCGGGGCCGCGCAGACTGGCCCTGGGTCTAGTGGCAATGGGCATGAGTATCTATCTTTTCCGGGTTATGAGACAGGAGGAAGCTAGCGCTATTCCCAGCGTCCTGCTGCCGTTTCGAAGAGAAAATAAAGACCATCTGCTCTCTTTCAATAGACGGATCAATGGTACCTGCTATGGCAATACTCATTTCTTTTTTTGTCCTATCTAACCCTCTTGCTCTGTGCATTTCGTCCGTATGTAGTTGATATCCACCTTATCTTTCCTCAGTACTTGCATAAACGTCACTTAGGCCAGTTCCCGCCCTTACAAACGCATCGCTGCCCACT
>FLMG01003600.1:26942-38533 GCA_900088475.1 Hyphochytrium catenoides
AGAGAGAGAGAGAGAGGAGAGAGAGAGAGAAGGAGAGAGAGGGAGAGAGCCAGAATGCGAGGAAAGCGGGACAAACATTTCAGAAGGAAACAGGGTTGACCACACAACATATTCCTAACGTAGCCTTAGCTCATTGAGGATAACGCATCCTCAGAATCAATTATACGTAATAAAAGCTGGGCTGGTCAGACAGGTGTTGAAGGATCTGACAGCACTTTTCTGATTCGCATCATCTTTTTCTCTGTGAACATCTTCGAGCTTGAGCTTGGCAGGCAGATGAGGCAGCAAACTACGATGCCGCTTAGCTCTCTCTTCACAGCTGCAGTGCCCTGATGACTGTTCTCTCACATGAGGCAATATTCAACCTATTGCTGTTGAGGTGTCCCTTATAGCCGCTCTGTCCCTTTTGGGAAATGTGTTTCCCTCACGTGCTCCAAGGGCCACTGCTTTGAGAACGCATCCAGCCCAGCTCTTCGTATTCTTTCTCATGGTCATTGCCAGCAACATCCAGAAGGGTCTGGAGAAGGAATTCGTTGTGACCCACTTCGTCCCAATCGATCTCCATCTCTCCCCCTGAGGTAGGGCTGAAAAACCTAGTTCCTTTGCTTTTCAAGTGCGCTACACCACTCTCGTTGGTCTCGGACTGCCTCACCAGCATGTAGAGGTCCACTACGATAGCCACAAAGAGATTGCTGATGATCAGATACACGACGAAGCAAACAGCGTAGAAGAAGATCCTCGTCCAGCTTGCCCCATAGAGCAGGACAAAGCAGTCCGCCACATCTGTAATGTACCCTAGCATTGAGAGTTCGAAAACTGTAACCATCGAAGAAGGAAAATCATTAAAGTTGTTTGCCTGCAAATTGCTGCTGACATAGCCGAGGTCAGATGAGAGAAGAGGATTCCCTTCGTAGACCAGTCCTCCAAAGAGCTGCATTCCCATCGTTGAGAACAGAGACGTTGCAAGAAAGAGAAGTGCTAGGAGAGGAATGCAGGCCGGGATAATGGATATCAGGGCCTGATAGATGCGATTGAACTCTGGAATGTAGCCAAGGATGAGCACCACGGGGAGGATTCTCAGAATGTTGAAATAGCGCACAAAGTCTGGATCCAAAGGCTTGGTAGGCTGAAGGAGGATGAGGTTCAACAGCAGTACCACGCATGACATAGTGAAGTCAAACCTAAAAGGCAAACGAGCAGGGCGGTCACGACCAAACGAGTCCACGCAGGAAAAAGATAGAAACGACAGACAAACGATTAGCCATTCGTCGTACAAAGAGATATTGGCATTAGAAGAAGGACGCGTGCGGCCCCAATGCTATAAGATTGAAGGCATCCAACCATAACCAGTATATATATTGCTCCGCAGAAGAGAGAAGCCCGCCCATAAGAAGAGTAACCCCTATACAAAGTAAGGCATGATACGCAGGTGGTAGTTACGACCCAGAACCCTTGACCAGAGGCACTGGAGGAATATAGAGTACCTATAAGATAGGTAGAAGCCTTCCGGAAAGTAAGGGCCATGTGACCTACCTGTTCCTGGTCTTTCCCCAGTACTGGCTCCATGGCTGCACGGAGCACTGCAACAGTTCCACCGCCATGTAGAAACATGAGAAAGAGAGCTGGATGCCTAAGAACCAGTGCTCTTCCACCTCATTCAACTGATCCTTCATGTCCAAGTCCGATTCCCAGAAGACTATCGCAGCGTTCACAGCCATTGCTGTGTCCTAGCAAAAGTGTAAGATAACCGGCCCCGGATATAGACAAGGGGACGATGAGTAAGAGAACCGGTCATCTAGATAGACCAAACGCCAGCAGAGAAGAGTGGAGAGCAAGGGGCGCGCACCACAAAGATATCGAACATGGTCCCCGTGGCCACAGCCTTGATGGTAGAGTAGATCCGATTCCTCTCTATTCCAGGGTAGGCTTGCTCAAGCCATGTCTTTGTCTGCACTCTACGAAACCTTCAACAGCGAGAGATCAGGAAGCTGGATGCGTAATAAGACGCATACTCTAAAAAGTTCCATCTTGGGACTTAGGGTTTCAAGAAAGAAGGTCGAGTAAGGAAGAGGTCCACCAGATGACAGCGGGTCGATGAGTGAGGAATAGATGCATTCAGATGGGATACCTCAGATGGAGCACTTGAATAATATGCATAAACTCCGATTCATCAACCCTGGCGTCATTGTTCTTATCTAGAGCCTTAAAGGTCATCAGTGCCTTATTTATTCTGAGACCCCAGAACCGACGGTTCTTTGCCAGCTCCACTAGTAAGTCCTTACAGTTACGTGTTGTTAGGTAGCTGCGAGATGGTCCTGAGAGCATGCACAGAGATGGGAGAAAGAACAAGATGAGAAGTGCTGTGGGCAAAAAGAGCTAAAGATAGATACAATCGGTATGCGAGACATGGGCCAAGAAAGGAACATAGGAAGACACGGCATGGGATCAATCAGGGTCCGATACACATTGAGTGGTTGCTGTAAAGTCTACCAGTTAGAAGGTTGAAGGCGGCCCTTAGCCCTCTCCTCCTGAGTCTCATCTTCTCCTCCAAATCCTTTTTCATGAACTGAATGTGCTCGTGGTAGACGACTCCAAGCATCAAATTCACGAACACGAATGCGGTGATGACAATGTAAATGAGGAAGTAGAGAAAGATCCAACGATTCTTGGCATAGAGAGGGAGCATATTGTACGGCCAGTTGGCCATGATCCAGGTATCGAAAAGAGAAGCCATGCTCGCGCCATAGGAGCTGAAGATGCCTGGTAGGAGAGACTCTGTTATGAGGACTTATACTAACTGCCAAGCTGAGAAGGAGGCCACCGAAGGACCCAAAATGAGAAAGGAAACTCACCGTCTGCTTCAGGTCTGCTATGGAATAGTAAGGTCCCAATCCAACCCCAGAAGACGATGAACAAGCCAAACAGTGTAACGACATACATCAAAGCCCGTTGCATCCGCACAATACTACTGAGCGCCCCAGCAACCGATAAAAAATTGTAAACTATCAGCAGGACCTTCAGATAAGGAGAAAAACGGAACTTTGGCGTCTCGACTACTAAAGTGTACAAGATGTCAAAGAGTAGAAGCCAGGTAAGCCAGAAGCGAGTCACAAGCATTCTGTCGTGCAGAATGTTCTCTCTGGGACCCTTGCATCGATATCTACAATGGGAAGGATGGGGTTGTCAACAAAATGAGCTTCGATGAAGCCGACTCCGAGAGTTGAGAACCCTAAGCCTAAAACCTAACCCTCAAGAGCAGACGAGGAGTCATTGCAAATATCAAGGATAGATAAGCAAAGACACTGCAAGGTTAAATGGATTGCCACTAACCCCTAAAATAAGGGAAGCCGACAGAAGTCACTTAGCTAACTATGGGAGAAAGGTGGTATCTGCGGTCCTACCTTAAGTAAAAGAAGCCGAAGAGGATGGCGACGCCGATAAGGTCTAACAAGCAAACAGTCTGTCGATACATTGATGGAAGAAGGGAAATTAGGGCGTTAGGAAGAGGCGAACAGAAGTACCAGAAGGCTACGAAACGCCGCACCCGGTGGGAGATAAAGGGAACGCCGGAAAGATAGAGGTTGCTCCCGTCAGGGCTCTTACACGTTGTACCCCTTGTCTTGCACCACAGCGGCGTCTCGAACCAGTAGAGAAGGTACATTATGGACACAACAACCATTCTAATAGGTGTCCAGGAAGTGTACAATATGTAAGCATTGAGAGAGGAGCGTGTGCGGGGAACCCTCTCGAGAGTTATCAAGTTGCCGCGTGATACTTGATCAATGACCCAGGAGGCCAATTCCTAGGGTGGACCAGTAGGTAGTGTCAGCCCTCAATCCCGATGAATCAAGGGCCATGAACACGAGCAAAGGTTACAGAGGCATAGGGAAGGGTGCACATGACTATCGCAGGGCCGCCATCTCTTAGTACCGACCAAAGTAGAGATCCGCTCTGGGTTAGCCAATCCTCCGGACATGCTGCGGCCAACATTGAGCAGGTTTCTTCTTTCTACCTCTGTCTCCTCCTCCTCGTCCCCAGCTGCTACGGAGCGTAGCTCCCCTAGGAGTCGGGAGCTTTCTCCCATTTCGCGGAGGCGGTCTGAAGTCGAGGCTCATTAGGAGTGCCAGGAACAGCTGAACTGTGCAATGGGGTAACCTACCTTTCTCAGCCATGGCTGCTAAATGGGTTTTCTCGCGCTGTTCCTTTCACCTAGCCCTAGAGAACAACAAGAAGTATCATTCAGCCAACCATCATGCCCACAGACATAGAAGAGTTGAATGCTGGAGATCCGCTCAGAAGGGAGACGCTGTCGAACTGAAGTGAGTTGGCCTC
This sequence comes from Hyphochytrium catenoides, assembly GCA_900088475.1. Taxonomy (NCBI): domain Eukaryota; class Hyphochytriomycetes; order Hyphochytriales; family Hyphochytriaceae; genus Hyphochytrium; species Hyphochytrium catenoides. The sequence goes on from FLMG01003600.1 coordinate 31,275, forward strand.
AGTGCGGGCAGGCTCCATTGATCCATGTAGAGGCCCTTACCTTGCGGGCATCACAGTCTGCATCACGGCCTTCCTGACCGCACCTGTCATCAGATTGGTCGTTTCCAGATCTTGCCCTAACCCACAAGCTCAATCTGGCTACCCTTAAAGAGATATGGGTAGCCAAGGCTCCCTAGCTACAATGACAGCTCTATTCTAGGGTTTCATGGGTGCACATCCAGGTTTGCACTCCACAACCAATCTTCAGAAGAAGGAACATCATCCTTGAGACTTCAACATCTGTCGGAAACAGCCAGGAAGTGCTTCAGTATCCCTTTGTATCTCCTAGTTCAATAGGCCGCGGGAGGAGACGTCGTTGTTCCGATGACTGGTTTTAGGAGCGCCGTGGTGGTGTCGCCTCCGTCATGGCTTACAGTCGCAGGCTCCGACCCCTTGCAAATGAGGGAGCAAGAGGGCCTTGGTCTGCAATGCTTAACGCAAACTTGGCCGCTGTAGGAGATCCAAAAGCAATGCAATGGGAGAATGGAAATGCTATCTGACTCCTTCAATGGTGAGAGAGATATTTGAAGCGTAATTAAATAAATGATAAGTTAGGTAATGGCACTATCAGTGCAGAGTAGTGCAGCTTGTGTGCAAGGAAAGTAAGGGCGAGACCACCCTACTTCGCTTTCACTTTGGTCTACCCCTACGCCTGCCTTGCGATTGTTACATCGTTAAGATAGACAACTTCCTGTCCATAACCCGCTATGTCATAGACCCATTCATCTCCCCTGATCCATAAGCCGGTTGCTGCTTCTAACACTGTCTCCAGTCCCCTTCTGGTTATCTTCCGGCCACTCGGCTCTTCCCTCCACCCATAGTCCTCTCGAAAGACGACTGTATACCAGGTCCAAGACGGGCTCGTAGGTCGACCAAAATAGGTTAGCGGGTAGGATAAGGTGGAGTTCTGGGAGGCAAGCTGCAGGAAGGGAGAGAGCATGTACGTTAGGCAACTTAACGTTGGGCCAGCCCCTTCAGAGCAGTGCCCAGATGGCAACTGCTCGTAACAGAGACAATTTGGGTCAAGGCAAACAGAAGAAAACAAGCGAGAAGCAAAGGACTTCCTTAGCGACTACAACGCTCCGTGAAAAACCTACCAGGATAGCGCCACGAGGGCTCCTTTCCCGCCCGTTGTGGGACGGTGATAGGAGTCTAAAGCTCAGGTAGCCTCCGTACGCGTCTTTCAGCGCACTTAACGCATCATCAGGCGCAGCAAAGTACCAAGTATTAGGGGAGAGGTCATTAGCTTGGCAAAGAGAGAGGGGTTCTAAGCCTGGTGCCCCTCTCTTGACTGCCGCGCCGGAAGGCGATAGATAGCCCAATGATCCCCCTAATGGAGACTGATCCTGCACCATTAGACTTCCAGGTAACAGGTCTGGGTCCAACAGTGTTGCCGGGACGATGCTAGGCTTGTCAAACATCCAGTGAGTCACCAGGTCTTTCTGTGGGACATTTGAAAAGCTTAAGTGACTCGGATAGATGCTTAGGATCGGCCCTCTAGTTCTATAATAAGCCTTGTTCATCCGATCAACTCTCTTCCAAATTTCAGTAAGGCCGACGGGGGACCATAGCCTTACCATGTGTAAGGATCTCTCTCTCTCTCTCTTTTTCTCTCTGTCACTCTCTCTGTGTCTCTCTCTTCATGCCCGGTTTTATTTGTACTCTTGCATGTTGTCTTTTACTTGTGACGTTTTTCAAGGCTAGTCCAGCGTCCCGGAAAGATCCACCCCTTAGGTTTTCTCTTTGGCTCCCCGCGGTAGAATACCAGCTCTACCACTTGGGCTCTTTTAACAGTTATCCCCCCTCCCTTTCCCCCCTGGGGCCCATCTGACTCTGTTATCGTTATGTACATACCTGTGGCGGCCTGAGTGGCTGATGGAGCAGGCCTTCCACCTCATCAATGGAGATGTGTCTCGCCCAAACTTGGAAGTTCTGCATTTCTGCCAGCAAGTTAGACTGACTGTTGAGATGGCACTCCACCTGCTCTGAGAAAGAAGGTGCTAACAGGCAGTCGTCCGAATGGGCTAAGCTTCCTAGAGTAATGGCTCCGGTAGAGTCTAAAGAGAGCCCTTTACGGTATCCATGTCGCAAGAACTGTATCGTTCCGTCTAGGTAAAGAGACAGGAGGCCATCGGTGCTCCGCCAGGTAAGGGCTAAATGATGCCATCTTCCGTCTGCAATGCTGATCCCTGTCCGCATGCCCTATTACATAGAAGAACCAAAGAAAGCCCCCGGATCAGTCGGGATCATTTGTGCTAAGTAGCATTCTTCGCAGACTGCACCTCTCTGTCTCGAATGTGGATGGAGAGATTGGAAACGTCTCTTAGACGAAGGAGAGTCCTTGTGGTGGTAGAAAAAGCGAAGATACTTCCTTCGGTCAAGCCAACTGGGACTCGGATCCATAAGGCGATTGAAATGGCCTAAGCATGGGGATATAGAGAGAGTTGTGAGCAATCCGGTCCTCCTATTAGATTGCGGCAATCCTTCGCTGGTACCTTGAGAGGATAATTGCCCACAACTGCCGCGACAGAGCCATTGGCATCCAGAGCCAGCACATATTCAGAGATTACCGTGGGGAATACAGCCTTGCTACCACTGCATGCAGAATAACTTTAGAGGACCAGATAATTTAAAGAGATCTGTTAAGGCTCATTGATCGAAAGAACGCTGGAAAAGGGCCCTTAACTTAAGGCCCTCTGGACAGGGGAGGGCACCATGGGTAAAATTGCAAGAGAGGACAGGAGTTGCCGAGCCAATTAAAGAGCTATTACCTTGCAAGGAACTTGTCGAGCAGCCACTCGTCACAGCTAGAATTGTGCTCTGCAGCTCCATACTGCCGATCAGACGCGAACATTCCGTTGGAGTCCACGCTTGGCTGTTCTCCTTCTCCGTTTCCAACCTAAATAGAAGTTAGAAGGGTTATTGATTCCTCTAGCTAGCCAAGAAAATATGCAGAGATAAAATGAGAGCTCCAGAACGTTGAGAGGTAGGAAAGGTGGTCCCCCTGGCCTTCGATGCCATTCACAAGTGATAACATTCTGCTTTCTCTTCGTGTCAGTAAGTAGGACTACGAGCCATAGAGAGAGCGGCGACAGATACTGGAAGTACGTACCAGACTCCAACCTAAAGTTTGGAGCGGCCCTGCTCCTCCAAATACAGCCTCATAGAGTCTGACCGTACTCTCTTCCATCAGCGTGCGATATATGCGGACTGATGCTTCCGCTTGCATAACGTCAGTAGAGTCGATGGTGGCCTCTATGACCACCGTGAAATCCCGGAAGAGAAGGGAACTGTCTGGCTTGGAAACTAGCATAATAGGGATAAACCGTGACGTTTCTTCCTTTTCGAAAGTGAGCTGCGTGGGCAAAGTAAAATGTTCCCCCTCTACAGCGGTGTTTCCTATAGCTCTGACACGAAGAGACACCCGTCCTTCAGTCCCTTGCTCTCTTAGAACCACAAGGCTGACTGAGCTTTGTAGGTCAGAGACGGCGTAGGCAGCCTGAGAGAACCGAAAGAGGCCGTTCCTGTTGTAGTCTAGACAGATGAAAGACGTAAATAGGTGTTATAAAGATGGGATACGGCAGCAACATAGCTGGGACAGGAGACTGAGCTCCCGAAATTTGAGATTAGCAAACACTAGAGCAGGACAGTCAAGCAGAGCTAAGGCAGCCTAAAGGGCGAAAGCATCAGAGATGGAAAGTCCCAATCCTTAGATAATACGTCGCAGGACGTCAGAGATGAGGCCAAACCACGCTAGAGCACTCGTCACTGACCTCGGGCATACAATCGAAAAGGCACATTTCGAAGGGTGCTCCAAGGTTTTATCACGGGATAGGGAGGAAAGGTGGGGTCCAGGTCCTTAGAGACGGAACCGTTCTGTTGACAAGTCGTTAGCGCGAACAGAAGAGTATGCTAACCAGGCTGAGGAACGACCAAATGGTGTGAAAAAGGTAATAATAACGCCTTCCAAGGGAGGTGGTCCATGTGTTATGAAGAAAATAACAATTGCTCTTACTCTGAGCGTGCTGTTTGAGTTCTCAAACTGACTGACTACTCGGTCGACCACTTGAACAGTCGACAGCTCAGACAGCCGCTCTGGAGGGCGTATTGTTAACCGGGTAGTGACTTTTGGAGACTTCAAACCGGACAGGGTGATTCTAGAAGATAGAGGAGAGGGCGATTGAAGTTAACACACGGTAAAATTCCTAGGATTCCTGAGCCACAAAGACCTAGAGAGCCAAACAGCGCCGGCCTTAGCGATGTCCTCAGCTAAATCATTGAGATAGTTGGCCTCTGAAGTTATACTCTCTCTTGAGGTGATCAGCGTTAGGTCCATACTAGCCTCGTCCCCATTCTGAACCCAATAATCATCATCCGTGGCTATACTCTCAAAGGCCTGATAACGCACGCAGTCTTGTCCCGAAGGCCGGCTGAAACAATAACAAAGGCTAGCAGGTATATTGGAGAAGGGGACTTGATTAGCATGAGAAGGAAGTAATGTCATTCAAGCAGGCAATGTGAACTAGCGCGTGGTCCATCCCAATGAATAGCAGACGACAGTGGCATCGCAGCCTCATACACTAGAGTGTGCCGTAAAGGAACTGTGGCACCGAGACAAGTGGTTGGTTGGGGTCCATAGATGAAGTGAAGTCACCATGGATACATAAATCTTTTCTCGATTTCACTTACTTTACTGCATCGATCCTCTCGTTCACCTGAAACTGGGCGGTCCGATTAGCAAGAAGAGCGACGTTGGACTTGCGCAAGGCTAGCATCAGACAGAGGCTGTCTGAACCATCATCGGTGTCAATTAGGAAGGCGCTATCGCCGTCTGTCAACCCAAAGCCATCAAAACTGACGGTAAATGGAACCTGCGACGGGAAATAGAGACCTTAGATTCAAAAGAATAAGGGTAACAGTTTTGACAGAGATGTGTAGCTGAAACGAGCCGATGAACTAGGAGACCTCGTAGGAGAGACTAGAATAGCGAGGCTTAGTAGTTGATACGATGCATTCCCAAACCTTGATTTGCTGAAAAGGCTCAAACTGCAGTCCCGTCAGTCCCTGTACTCTAAGTGTAAGATCAGGGAACAGGAAATACTGGCCTTGACTTCCAAAGGAATAGCAAAGCATGAGTCTTTCGCTAGTGAACTTTTGAGCGGCTTCTTTCTCAACCAGCAGCTCCACATTACTCGTTCTTTGAGATATATTTCTCGCAATGAAGGAAAGAACAGTCATTTCAGCTGACGAGGCGAAGAACTTCTCAGTACAATGAGGTGCCTCATAGCGCACCAGCCTCACTCTCTCAACAGCGCCGCTGAGCCCAAATGTCCCTGTCAAGGTGAACAATCGTCGCCGCCCTAGGACCAGATCGCGAGGCTCTAGAGCGCTGACTGTAGGCTGCAGGACCTCCAGCCGTATAGAGGAGAAGCGCACCATGGGTCTTGTCCCAAACCCATAGCATAGGGACAAAATCTGCGAAGATTGAGGAGCATCTACTCCCAAGACGGGCACGGAGAAGTTGAAGGTAGCTCGGCGCTGATGGACCTTCGAGAGTTCAATCACAGCAGGCCCTTCACAACTTTCACCTAGGGTCCATCCGGCTCTGTCAAAATCCGTCATAAGGTTCCCCGTGAAGGTGATAGTGATTGGGATTCCAGTGAGTGCCATGGAGACATCAGCAGATGCAATATGGTAGATGGAGAAGGCGAGAGATGCGTAGAGGACGTAAGGTTCCTCTCCTCCGTGTGAGTAGCACAAAACCGCTCTTGACTTGTTGTTAGGAAGCGGGCTGAAGAGAGTAACTTCCAAAGTCTTGCCGATAATAGCATAGGAAGCGTTGGGCACCAGGAGTAAAGAGCTAGAGCTTTCTGGCTCCTGACAATAACTGTCCGAGTCTGCTTCGGCGCTAACCCACCATAACTTGTCGTTTGGGGTGAGACTGTGTCCTCCGAGAGTAAAATTCTTCTTGCCGCCTACAATTATACTATTCTCTGTACCTCCTTCGGGGTCTAGAGTTCGTAAAAAGAGTGCACGGGATTAGCCTAAGGCCAGAGTCAACGATGTTATGTGTTAAGAAGCAGACATAGTTGGAAGTGGATTGCTGACGTATGAGGTTAGCCTGGGCTAGCAGAAATCCAATACCGATAGTGAAGGGAACTGACACGGCAGAGCGGACGAGCGGAGCCCTTTGTCCCACGGGTATGTCATCAAGCAGGGAACACTTACCGATCACCTGCGTGACCTGTGCCACTTTCAGCTTCAAATTCTCATACAACTTCCAGGGCTCGTTCAAAAACTTGTAACACAGCCGCAGCCCTTCATCTGCGGAATGGTCCATAAAGAAAACATGGGCGGAGCCCTGTCTACCATTTGAAGCGTCTTGGACCGTAAATGGATCTGAGACTACATAGGAGCACAGAGTGCTGCTGTTTAGCGGGAGGACGGGAAAAGCATCTGCCTCAACCTTCTCAAACCACTGCTAACGTCTCAGCTTGTCCGAATCTATCCTAAACTATAGCGCTCATTGGGCTGCCTTCTTCTTTTACAAACCATGCTGCACAAGCTAGTTCCACCGCTAACCTTTAGGTAAGTTGGAATGAACACTGCTCATCCTCGCTTCCTCTATGTTTCCGACCTTTGACGCGCCATCTTACCTGGTGACCCTACAGGGGGTGCAGTTGCGCAATCCTGGCTACTTTCGACGTCGGACGCCACCCAGCGGACCAAATCCCCTGAGCGGATACCAAAGCCCACAAAAGTAAGCGCCTTCTCCCTTCCTACAACGGCAGTATCTCCGGCCCCAACCAGAGAAGTTACTTCAACGACGTCCTTGACAGTGAGGGACATTGAAGGGAAGAGGACAAAATCCTCTGTACCGAATTGGTAGCAAAGCAACCATCGGCCACTGTGAAAGCAGATTGAAGACAGCAACGGGACAAAGCGGAGTCCAACGAACGTTTGGAGGTTAAGCACGCCACTCTAATGGTAGATAAGGATAGCTTACTATCGCCTACTCACCTATATCCTTCAATGAATGTGGCCTCTATGTCCGCTTGGGTATCCCCAGTTATCGAGTACAGGATTAGAGAACTTTGATTGTCTGCTAGCGAGTATCCGGAGCCCACCATGGCACGGGCACCGTCATCCGAGCAAGAGGGAGACCAGGTAGGAGGCGAAAGCACACGATGCATCCGTTGGGATGGGACCCATCGAGCGGC
>FLMG01003600.1:38592-48986 GCA_900088475.1 Hyphochytrium catenoides
CGATCAGTAGAAAAGGTAGATTTGAGTTGGACAGTCCAGAAAGTAGGGCTCAACAAATCTAAGTTGCAGCGAGATAATCTGTTGGTTAAGAGATGGCCGTGACTCTAAACAAAGATGCAGCCAGGAGCGAGTTAAACGGTGACGACGACGTGCCTGAAAAGACTATGGCTTTGGGTATGTTGGACACAACGGATATATCATTTGTGTCAGGGCCGCTGGTCACGGTAGAGATACCTACGACTCGAAGGGTAATGGGAAAGAGAGCATAGGGCTCGTTTCGGAAGGAATAGCAAAGGGTCAACGTAGATCCTATGAGCCCACTCTCTGCTGTCAAGGAGAGTGAGAGAGACTCGGGAAGGGTGAAAGTGCTGATACCGCCAAAAGTGGCCGGAGCGCCCATACAGGAAGCTCCTGATACCCAACGGACTTTGTCTCCAGGTCTTAGACCCTGGCCTTCCAACCTATGAGACATTATTTAATGATGGAGAGGTTCGGACGCTTGGCAAACTCAACTAGACGTTGCTGTTATAGGCATAAAGGATTATAACGCACAAAAAGAGAGCAAGAAAGCGAGCGGACCTGAGCGTCTTCTTTGCTGAGGACACCAGAATCCCCTGTCCTTGTACCCAGCCTTTCACGCGCTTCACCTCCACGACCTCCATTACCACGGAAGGGAAAGGTACATAGTAGCTTTCAGCATTGGGGCGATAGCACAGGGAGAAGTTTCCCGTCTGCCCTGGCCGGAAGGTTATGGTGCATGAAAGGGCCGAAGAGATGGGCAACGAAGAAATACTGCCTCCATTGCCATCATCGAGCTCAGCAGCAGGAGCACGATCATCGCAGCTAAGACCGACTGCCACCCATCGAATCTGAAAGCATAGCTGATGAGCCACTAAATTTAGGTGAAGGGATCAACAGCTCTACCTCGTCAGTGCCAAGGAGGCCGAACCCTGACAGAGTCAAGGTCTCTGGGTTTCCCGCTACCGCGAGCATATTCTGTGTGCCCGGAGAGGTAGAGGAGGAAGCAACTCCTCCAACAACCACACTTAAACCTGGACGAAGTGACCAGAGGACAGCGATATAGTAAATGTATCATAGAGTCTTCAAGAAGTAGTGCGTAAGGGAGATCGTGGGCAAGGGCAATGCCAGCAGTTAGAGATGACGGAAAGAAGATCAGAGGGAGACCAAGGAGGGAGTGGCAGCGGCAGTCTCTCGTCACCATTACCAGGATACAATGTGAAAGGCTCCAGTCCAAAGGCATAACACAAGACCAGGGTTAGGCCCACGCTCTCAGAAGAGAAGACGGTATCAGCTTGAAAGGTCAGTGGTGAGTCCTTGTCGTTGAGGAAAACTCTTCTATCACTCTATCCCAAGAGGCAAGGGGATCAGTGGATCGCTGTAACTGAGATGGCTAGAAGAGGGAGAAACTTGTCCGAGAATATAACAGCGGAAGGGTTTATAATGTGCCAATAGGAAAATGGACCGCGGAAGATGTGTAGGAAAGCTAAACATAGGACAAACTAGATAAAGAGTCTCTCTCTAGCCTCAGATTTCTCTTTAGTAAAGTAAAGGCCAAGATAAATAGCCTCTACATGGCGTCATACCTTCCATTTGCCTTCTCCATTCTCTAGCGAGACCGGCACTGCAGTGCAGTCGTCGCCAGATGGGACCCACCGGATGGTGTCGCCGATTGATACACCCGGGCCTGTGAATTTAAACCCGTGCACAATGTGGGGAAATGGAAACGGAAGTACTCCGGTCAAACCTTGGAGCTCGTGGACCTGAACCAGGGGGAAGAGAGTAACGCAGATACTAAGAAGACAAGTAGCTTCTCTGAAAATGCTGCCAGGTCACATCACCCGCATCGTCAGTTGACCATATAACGCCCATTCCTCTAGCTGGTGCTTGTAGCACAGAGAAAGCGGAAGAGTTGATGCCACCGTAAAGACGAAAGTACCCAGGGCTTGCCCAGCGGAGCCGCTTGCTAGTGTAACCGGTGGTGTGGAATAACTACTGCCATCGGTGCAGTCTGAACCCTGGATGAATACAGCTCTGTCGCCTAGGTAACGCAGAGGGGTGAGCGACGCCTCCAGGGCTAAAGTAGAACAACGAACCAAACACTATGCCATCAGGAGTATCCAAAGAATCCAAAAAGATAGCAGCAAAGTAGGGTGCCCAAACCTCTACTGTTACCATCATCTAGTCCGGTCCCGACAAATGTGAGCTGCTTGGGGACGCCAACTACCGCAACTTGCGCACTCCCGGCTGTAGTGATAACCTCCCTAACATGGACAACCGTAATAGAGAAACCTGGGCCAGAGTAGAGCTTGTACGGAGCGGACCCGTGTTTATAGCACAGCTTGAATGGGAGTCCTGGAGAAGATAATGGTGAACTCAGATGTTGAACAAAAGTTGGGAATAAAAGCGATAGAGACTAGCAACAAGAGCGTAACATTGGTCTCCAGAGAAGCGGCGAGCTATGACTGGACTTCAACGGGCCTGGAGACGAAATAGAAGAGCAGTAGCCTTCCGAGGCCCTACCAGGAGGCGAAGGAGCCGTGAAGGTAACGGAGAAATCTCCTGTCGTGACGACTGCGGGCAGAGAGCCTCCGCCAATAAATCGTGAGTGCTTTTTACTATTGCAGTCGTCGTCGGTCGACGCTTCGCCGTATATAAACTTGGCTAAGGACAGCTATATCAGTTTGCGGACTTTGCGGCTAGGCATTGTCCTTGTTTATCCCTGTGTGAAATGTCCTTCTCGCTGGCATCTTCTATCCTTCTTTTCCCGAAGATACCCATTAGCAGACTTTGAGCTCTCACCTCCTCCCACTCAGCCTGTTCCGCCTGTTCCGCTATTCTTACAACCTCTTCGCTAGTCGCCATGTTTAGATAGACAATCAGAAGGACACCTATAGCTCATTTCCCCGTGCAGGTTGTGGAACTAACGCTTTTCCCGAGACTCATTGTCAGGTTCCTCTTATGAGACTGACCTGTGTCGGGGACGTTCCCAAGACTGATTGATGAGCCAACCACTGTAAATGGCTTCAACACTCCGACGACAGCAATCAGTTCACTGCTTGGAGTTAAGAGTTGATTTACGGCTGCGAAAGAAGGCCCAAAAACCGCGCGGTTAGTTGCCAGGCACTAGGCTGCCGCTGGCCTTCGTCTTGCTTGCACTCGCAACATCAGCAATGAATACCTTCCCTCTCTCCATCTATCGCATACCATACCATTGCTCGGTTACCATTGCAGCCCCACGACTTCAGAGGACTTTCTAAAGCTTTCACAGACTTTGCATATGTCTGCCGGACTTACTTGCAGTGATTGCCGCCACAGAAAGACTCCCTGGACCATCAATGAGGGCCCAGAACGGATCCAGAGTTCGTACATCCGCAACATCCGGTGGTCCCACCGTGTCAGGATTCCTTACATCGGCGATCTCGAGGATGATGTCAGTGTCAGGAGGTAGATAAGCGGGGATCCCGAGGACCAATGAACGGTTGCCCACTATCCAAGTAGCGGTTGATCTCCCAATTGAGACTGGCGATTGCCAGGAAATAGCGGGAAATTCGGGCAAATCCCATCCAGAAGGCACGCTGCTAATAAGAACTGTCCCTATACCATAAGATGAAACCATTGCTCTGAGAACAGGCTCTGAAGGGGTGCACGGTGATGGGATGCGACGGAACATGCAAAAAGAAAGACCAAGCAAAGGAAGCTGAGGCAGACAGAAAGACATGGGATCTATCAAGGCTCTTTCTAAGAGGGAGGTTATTAGTCCGAAATGACTACGCTTGAGTACGGGGGGAATGGTGCAGAAGTACTCATGCGATATCGAGAACGCCGAAAACCCCAGATTTGGAGAAAAGTAGGTGACTGTCAGTCCTACCCTGTGGAGGAATAGCTCCAATTGTTCGGAAGCTGATAGTTACAATAGATAGCATGCCAGCCACGGGCCCTGGGGAGTATTCAATTGGCTTCCAGGTGAGCGAACCTGTCAACACTCCAGCGTCGATGGAGTTGAGCTGCATGGAAGAGCTCTGGTCGATTAGCTCGTTGCCTACATAGGGAACAGTTAGTATAAATGCAATGATCAAGATGGATACATTGTGACATGCTAGGAGAGTGAAAGTAGAAAAGTGATGTGATGCCTAGGGTTGCTAACGCTTGCTACCTGTCAAATCATAAGTGGATATCAGTAAACTTGGATACAGTGGACGAACGGAAGCTGGCGTGCCCACATGGTACAGAGAGAAAGATAGCACATCTCCCTCCAGAAACTCGCCGTCTGACACATTCAATACCAGCGCTCCTAAGAGGAGTAGGTCAGGTAATTGACGTCTGCTGTCAGCAGGTAAAAGGTGGAACTCCCGAGTTATTAGATGCTCTCCAAGCGATGAAGGTCTCAAACGAGCACGTCAGGTCGACATAGCGATTTAAATAGCATGTCGCCACAAAAATGGAGTACAATAAGAGATCTGAGACTACGCTTACCATCTACTTGCGAAGCAGTGCATGACACAATTCTCCCTCCCGAGAATGAAAATTGGATGACCTAGCATCAGAGCATGCTATTAATAGAGACTGAGGAGTGGTTAACGAGTACCCGTGGAAGGCTAGCAAACCCACTAGAGAAGATGCGTTCAAAACTCGTAACATCGAGCACAAGCAAGAAGCGAGACAGGGCGTCAAAGTACTCGCTATTCCAAGCAATTGTTAAAAGACCAGCACAACCTGCTCGGGTATGATCCACCCATCAGGAGGAATCTCAATCTCTATCCTTCCGCCTGCTCTGATGCCCCCTGATAACGTCAAGGAGAGGGTCTGGGTAGAGGTCACACCAGGGGACGAGGGCCCTGAATACCAGGAAGCCGCTGTGATTGACCCAGGGGAGAGAGAAGGCAAAGCAACTTGGCTTGTCCGCTCGGCAATTAGGCCATCAGGAGCCAAAGTGCTTATTGATAGTGACTTTGTGTCTCGGAGAGAGGGAGGAGTCTTTACGTCTGCTATCTGTAGTTGGACATTGGAGCTCGCTGGAATGGTTCCAGCCGTTATAGATAGAGACAACTGATGCTGAGAAGGAGACCAAGAAGAAGAAAGGGTGACACCAGCGGGCGAAACGATGGTCACGCTCGGGACTAGAGGAAGGGAGAATCCAGCAGGCGGAGCCGAGAAAAGTTCAATCTGGATGGCGCCTCCGACAGCGACCTCCACCGAGACGTCAAATGAAAGAGAGAGAACAGTGGCCCTTGCTGGGTGAGGGTGTGCAAGAGATGTCACGGCATTAGCGACCGTTCCTAGAGAAAATAAGAAGGTGATTAAAAAGAAGGTGTAAGGCTCGTAACGGGCACCTATGGCAGGAACTGGTCTTACCCGGCTTAATTGGGTTGAGCCACAAGGTGGAAGGTCCGTCAATCTGGGATGTAAAAGTGGTCAGAAGCCAGTGTCCCATATTGAAGAGGGTTAGAGCCAGTTGAGGAAAGGAAGGATGGCTGGGAAGCAACACCAGAAAAGTAAGGGGGAATGACAGCTGAGGTGGCCGGAGTCTCATTTTAATACATGGTTAGCACGCAGATCAGTTACCACTTGGCCCATCGTATCTTCGGTCCGTATCGTTCCCGCTCCACGACCTCTGGCACTGGGCGGATTTCTCACGCTAGAAAGGGCAAAAGAGACTATGGTATTGCTCGGCATCGACTGTGTCAGCAACAAGTCTAGAGCGCCAGTGACACCATCCCTGCCAAAAGATGGTAAATTGGGCCAAGGGGTCAGAACCTTCTAGAGGACGTTGTTAGTCTGCTTTCAACATTAGAGTTGACTCCTCCACAGTACCCAGGCGTCAGTTATCCTTATTTTATATGGCACGTACTAACATGATCAATGCTCGTAAGGACTCACCAGGATGCAGCAGCTGTCACGCCAGGCGGCTCCGTAAAGCTCAAGGTGGCTGGGAGCCCCTGCACATCCCAATCTTCTGGAACGGGAAGCTGAATTCGAATGGCACCTCCACTGGCCACTTCCCCGTTGGTGATGAAGCCGATCACCTGCTCTGAGATAACGGAGGGCAAATTGGAAGTCGACTTCCATTCCGCGCTAACAATCTCTCCAGGAAGAAGGGGCGGGATGGGAAGGGTTGTGGGTCCATCTATCACTGCTCCTCCCATTGTGCTAGTCCATAAGCTTCCCGTCTGAGCTGCCCGGGTGGATGAGGGCAACCCTACATCCGCAACCTAGTGCGGTGACCAAGGACAACGGGATCCAGGAAGCAAGTGAGACGAGTAGAGGGGGGCAGAAAAAGAAGAAAGAAACAGACTGCTTTCTGGCAGAGAAAGTAGGAAAAAGAGTTATGGCGGACCTGAAACTTTACTCGGAAAGGTGCCTTCCTGGCTGTTCCCGCGGCAACATTGAGAAGCAACTTGTCGGCGGACCATGAAGTTGAAGAAACAATAACGTCGGAAGGATGGACCACCGAAACGGAAGGTGCCAAAGACATAGAGTACATGTTACTTGGGAGCTGTAGGTGCACTTGGAAGGTGGCGGGGAGTTGCGTGGCGGTGATGAAGGAGAAGGCAATGTCGCTCGTAAGCCCAGGTGAGGGAATGACAACCTCCCATATTGGGGCTGTCAGTTGCAAGGAGAGGACGTCTTGGAGAGCTGCCCGAAGCAGCATAAATAATAAGAAAGCTTCCCTTGTTGTGAACATTTTTGAAAGCAGTGGAGGAAGATCAGAAGACCTAGCACTTCTTGCTACCCGCGACAGGCCTACCACTCGGAGGTGCGTAGAGTGCCCCGAACGGCATTGCTCCCTTTGCACGCTTCGGAGTTGGTGAGGAGTTCGACAAGGCTCCAAAGAAGCTACTAGGGGAGAAACCAACGGAGGCACAGCACAGTGCGCTGAGGCAGGGCGGACAAAAGGCGGAGCAGCGGTGGATAGCGTGACAGCAGCGGTGGATGGCGTGACAGCAGCGGTGGATGGCGTGACAGCAGCGGTAGATAGCGTGACAGCAGCGGTGGATAGCGTGACAGCAGCGGTAGATAGCGTGCAGCAGCGGTGGTAGCGTGACAGCAGCGGTGGATAGCGTGACAGCAGCGGTAGATGGCGTGACAGCAGCGGTGGATGGCGTGACAGCAGCGCGGGATGGAAGGGAAATGACCTTTGGAGCTCCACTCTCAATTTGTGTTTCTTGTTTCCTTTCGAAGCCCTCCTCAACAATGCGGATACTGAATATACGTCCTCTGACAAGCTATATTCCTCAATATTAGGCAGTCGATCAAGAAAAGCGAGGGTTGTGCTTACTACATGTTACAGTTAGGATACAAAACCCTTCGGCCACGTGAGAGGTTCGTAGACAGGAAAAGCAACGCGAGAAGAAGCTATAAGGGAGATGGACCCGCGGCCTGAGTGAAGGACATTCTACAGCTGAGGCCAGGTTATTCAGCCTTAGCGCTAGGTCCTCACGCACGTCGAGGTTATTATCAGAGATGACGACTAAAGGAAGCTAGATGAAGGCTGTCATGATAATGATGATGCACAAGGTCTGCAGCACCAGACTCGGGGCTACCCTGCCGGTGGCATGTCGATAGTTATCACTATTTGCTGCTTCTTTCGCAAGAGCTTGGCCTTTGCGCTTTCCTCGGACACTCGTTGTGGAAAGGTGAGCTGTAGATGGTAGGTGTCAACCACCTCCAAGCGCAGTTTGGACTCAGAGATTTCAAGGTCCGCATCACGCAAACCTGTTGGTCAAAGAATAGGGTCAGTCTGTTAAGTAGCTACGCCACACATGCCTTTGGCCTTAGGTGAGCGGTCCTACTTTGTAACTTGGGAACTTCGATAGTAATAAG
Source organism: Hyphochytrium catenoides (assembly GCA_900088475.1). Lineage (NCBI taxonomy): Eukaryota > Hyphochytriomycetes > Hyphochytriales > Hyphochytriaceae > Hyphochytrium > Hyphochytrium catenoides. Next base: position 46,435 of record FLMG01003600.1, read on the forward strand.
TAACTGGCTGGAGCTCGTGGTAGCATTCTTGACTTCCATTCGAAAGCGGGGCTCCTGTCTAGAGTCAGAGCACTTCTCTGGAAAACGCCTTATGAGAGTTATAGTCTCACCTCTAAATGCCCCTTCGAAGGAGATACCTCTTCTATTAGGGGCTTGGCATCCCTCTTTGGGCCTGCATTGGGTCGTGAACGTTAATATATGAGATCATAAAGGATTAAACCATAATCCCTTACCAGGACCAAGAGTCTTCAACTCTGTTACCTCTGCAGGACCTTCACTGGACTCCATCGTCAGGCCCTTGAGAAGAGAAGCGGGCGACTTCAGAATCTCCTCTGATGTTTCGTGCCTTTTATCTTGGGGATGTTCTCCCACTCCCTCCTTCGTGTTTGTACTGTCTGTGCTCAAAGTAGCCCGCTGCGAAGGCTTGCTTGTCTGAACAGTATGCTCAACGCATTCAATCTGTCCGTTCACAACCCTACCGCCCACATAGGGAATATCAAGCTCTGATTCCCCCTGAAATGGCACGAACAGGAAAGTTCAGCGCGAGGATAGAGAAAGCATACACCAAGGACAGCGGAAGCTTACCGTTCTTTGGAGACAGAGCCCGGTCTCATTCTTGATCCACTCTAGCGCCAAGTCCAGAACTTGCACCTTGAAAACTCTGTTGACAGGTTCCATAATCCTCCGCAATACCCAGGGATGGACAACCACGTCGATAGCATATTTCACCCCCAATTTAGCTACGTTGGAGATGCATAAGGACACTTCCGCTAGTGACCGTAGCCCTGCCACTAACCATCTTACCTGGTCCCTCTAGTCTTCTAACCGTGCCGACACTGAGCGGGATTTGCAAGCCTACAGAAGTAGATCTACTTAGCGGCACGGAGGTCCAACATACTTCTAGCCGGTGAGCTACCTGAAGTCGCATCGTTCTCATTCTTGACCGGCTGATTGAAGCTATCCAAGGGCGCACCTACCTGGGAGCAGACTTAGGGCAGGCATTTCATACAGCCAGCAGAATAAAGAAGTCAGACTTACCGCCTCGTGCTGACAGATGTTGACAGCTATAACGGTGCCGGGGCCACAGTCGAGTAGCACATCTTCTGGAGTTGTTGTAGGTAGAGAACTGCCTGTGTTCCGCCGCAAGATGGGGCAGGCAAGCGAGATGCCGGGAGAGGGTTTTATAGAAGGCACTGCTGCCTTCGCCTCGCTAAGCTGCTTTGTAATAAAATTTTTATATCCCTGCAACCGGGCAAGGACAAAAGAGTCTCAGAAAGAGCTGCATGGGGTTAAGCTTAAGCTTATGTTTGCTAATACGGAAGTTAGTGATAAATACCTCAGGGTCATCAGTTGCTAGGTCGTCCAGCATGGCCCATAGCTGCTGCGCCTGGTCTCCGAACTGCGACAGGTCCAAGTCCCCGCCATTTGCCCCCAATCCCGGAATCACTTTAGGCACATTCAGATTAAATCCCCGCCCGCCCGATGCCATCGCATCGGCCTCTCTTGCAGGAGTATGCTGTTCACCTTATATCGTCTGGGATCGTCTGGGATAAGTCAGTCTAGGAGCTCGGGGAGGTTGCCTTCAAGACCTTAAGAGTGCGAGGATGGCGGTAAGAAGCCAGCAATGCATTGACTTGCGATCACCTACGTCAGCACCTCCATCAGAGCTGCGGCAGGAAAGAGCAGCGAGGCCATCCAAAGTAGAGCGTAAGCATCACGCGATGCCGGATGATGAGGACTGAGGACTGATGAAGACTTGCCAAGGGTTGCGCCTGTGCTGTTGATTGAGTACCGCTAACGGCGGTTGGCCGAACATATGAAGATGCTTGTCTGTTGATGTGACAGATCTTCATTTCTTCGCCGCAGTCTTTCTTTTGCTACTCAGACACACTCAGACAGGGAGTAGGGAAGTGGGTGAAGAGAGAGAGAGGCCTTGTATGTGATCAGGCAGGAGAGCTGGGTAGCTTGAGCTTAAGAAAGGTTGGAGCAGCTGTTCCAGTTCGAGCTTGGAAGCAGTGGTGGACTTGCTGGGATCTCTGAGACTTAGGGTCAGCGGAAAAACTTCTGCGTAATCTAATAGTAAGTGGTGGTGGCAAGCTACTAATGAGCAATGGATGACGCTGGGCCTGACTGGGCGCCACTGCCTCAACGGGCCCGACGGCTCCGGCGTGATGATGGTAAACATTTGTCCACAGTGAACACGACCGAGACTATGGCCGGCATCGGTAGGTGTTGACGAGGCCTGCGACATGGAGTAGAGGGCAGCTGTCAGACCTAATAGTGCAACAATTAGGGCTGACTAATGAGTGCACCGCCAACATAGCTGCAGAGGAGGAAGGCAAGGACGAGACAGCGAAAGGGTAGGTCCGATGTCAAATGTAGCGACAATGCTTCTTAAATGCATAAATAGCCTTGGACTAAGTAAATTCTGCCCTTTCTCAAGCTTCGAGGCACTTTCTCTAGAAGATGCTGTGACCTATGAATGTACGTGGCGGCGCAGCAGCTACTTTTCTGGCTCCTCAAGCCCACCATGTCTATTGCGTAAGGCTCTA
>FLMG01003601.1:0-16909 GCA_900088475.1 Hyphochytrium catenoides
CTATCCTCCTGCTCCAGAACACTATTCTTGTTTGCATTGTGCTAGAGTACCAGTTAGCGGGATTGTCAACCCTAACACCTCATGAGTGCAGCAGCAGTACTTGGCACGCGTATCTTTCAGTGAGAGACGCCGCTATTTGGGGCTAAGGTAGCTCCTTGAACCCACCAGATATGGTTGTCATGTACTGCAGTACGGCTGGCTCCTTTTTGGGGGATGGGCGTGATAAACCTGCTTTTTCCTGCCTTACTCTGGCTATTTCACTTGGCGAATGCTCTATGTCAGTCAAAGCTGATGAAGACCAACAATCTTAGGACACCTTCGGAGCATCTTTGATGCCATGAGAACAACTAGTTCTGAAGCTGGTTGATCTGACGAGAGTGCTCGCCTTCGTAATTTTCTGTGAGTTCGCTCTTTCATTTCTATCTTCATCTCATCCTCTCCAAAGCTTAACACCCCCTGGCTATGATGAAGCTACAGAGATGTGTCACTTTTGAGGTCCAACCTGTGAAACGCAAACTTCTGTCTGCCTTCCTACTGAGCCACCAATCAATTGCTTGGAATCACCTTCCAAAGCCTTGCACAATCGCTTTACTTTAGCCTTATGTCAATAGCGTAAGGCGGCTGGATGAAGATATCAAAACCGCATAGTTCACCTGATTGCAGCTCGCATGAAGATAAACTATCCATCTTTCGCTCCTATCTGACAGCCAATACGCTTACAACTGTTGCAGCTTTCCCTCTAGGAAACGCAGGAGTGATGATTTGATCAATGGGAATCTCTCTGAACGTTAGTGAAGAGAAAATTGTCATCCTTGTCCTGACCTGCATTCCTTCTCTTTTATAGTAGTTTTATTTATAGCCTTGTCTACTGTCTAGCTCGGGAAGGCGGAAGAAGGCTGAGCGCGATGATGAAAAAGTCCGAAATCCAACTCTTATTACCAGTGAAGATTCAAAACCGAGCTTTTTAATCCTGAGCGCTTGCCTCTTTTGTCTATTAAATATAATGACAAATCTGAAGGGCTGATCCTTCATAACGATCACTTACTAGCGAACAATGAGCCAAAGGCTTGCAGAGATGCACATGTTATCAAACCTCAATGTATGGAGCACAAAAGGATAGTAGCAGGCCCCAGTTCCTTCATAGAACTCCAGCCCGCGCCTTTTAGGTAGGTATCTTGTGCCTTCTCTTGAAAGAATAAAGTAGAGAAATCAGAACCCTATACGTCCACAGCACGGGACTGGCCGCTCCTTCTTGGGGCTTTAATCCGTAACCTAGCATCCACAATCAGGCAAGCAGCGGCCGCCAGCACACAAAAGAATGACCCGAAGTAGAATGCACCTGGAACGAGACAAGACGGACAAGCGTAAGATGGTTGCTGTCCCTCGGATAGCGGGCAGTGTATAATGATTGTAATCACCAAAAAAAGCCCCTGGCAAGGAAGAGATAGACCCTTTTACCTCGAAAGCATTGAGGGCCATAGCAGTCTTCTACCCGGGAACCAATGGATTTATCATGATAGAATAGGCCGGTGACTAACGTCGACAGCACCAGCCCTCCCATGGCCGGGGCAAAGTCCATGGCTCCGTAATTAGCTGCAAAGTGCACAGGTCCAAACAACTCTGCTGTGAGGGCAGGGACCATGGTGAACGTACAGCCGAAAGCGGCACCACAGAAGGCAATACACGGTGCGAGAGTCCAACTCTGTCCGGCTGAGAGAATGAACAACGCCACAGCCATAATAACGGCAGATACCGAGAAGAAGCCAAGTCGGTTGAACTGCTTTCTATAAACGTCTGACAGATAGCCTGAACAGAGACGCCCAAAGAAATTGCAGACTCCAAAAAGCTGAATCAACGCTCCAGGCTTGGTACTCCTGATAAAAGCCGAGGCAAGGGCAGGCGAACAAGAGAGAGAAAGATAGGATGAGGGAGAGACGTCGAAAACCAACATGAAAGAATATCTGCTAAGGCTCCACCCTTCCGATTGTCTAGACACCTTACTGAAGCAGTTGTAGTGTCCTTACCTCTTGAAGGCATAGTCTATCTGAGCGATGTTATTCAAGATAAGCAGGCCAGAGCCCGAACAAGCAAAAAATGCGAAGAAGAGAAGGTAGAACTCCACAGTTCGAAACAACTCGTACAGCTCCAAATTAACTTCATCATCTTCCTCTGTGTCAGAGTCATCCGAACCCTCAGCAGTTAACTCTGGCAAGTTGGCGCCAACTAAAGTAGATTGACTTGTAGCGCTAACTACGCTGCAGTCGCTCTCATTGCTGTTGCTTCTAGGACGGCCAGGCGGTCGACGACTTTGAGGGTTGGAAGCCTCCCCGGTGCCAAGCACCACCTCCGCATAATCCTCGCAGTTCTTCAATGGCTGCGCGGCCCTATCGGAATCTGCAAAAGAGGGTGAGAGAGGGGTTGGCTTCTCGGCATCGTCCATTCTTGATGGTTCGTCTCTCCGCACGATTCCTTCCGGCCGCTGTCTCTCTTCCGTATCAGCTTTTCTTTTTCGAGGGCTTGGTGTTGCTTCTTTGCTGGGAAAGCTTGCCTCATCGCCTTCTGTCGGACCCTTTTCATGGGCTGCGTCGTGCCCCTGCTTCTCAAGAGCACTCGGCTCCTTTTCAAGGTCACCTTCCGCTTCGGACTCCTTGGGAGTTGCGGCTGCCTCAAACAGATTCCGAGCAAGAAGGAGGTGAGCTTCTTTTCTTTTTCAAGATGATGTCACAATTGAACCTGGTCGTAAAGGCAGACAACAAAGCACATCACAGTAGCCGCACGCAGAAACTACCGGTAGGTGTGGCATAACCAGGTCCTTAACAGGAGATAAGCATACCTTTATCCTTGATGACAGCAGGAATATTCTCCAGGTCAAGATGCCTGGTGGATACTATCTGAATCTCATTCAGCTTCTTCTGTGTTGCGGACGCCTTCACAGACAGCTGTGCCCTTCGCGACATCCGAAACACTTTCCTCGTTGTCAGGCAGGGCAAAAGAGTAAGACCGGCCAACATCACAAGGAGGCCGACCGCCATCATGGCATCAGCAAAGACTGGCGGATCAAAGGCCAAATGTATGAGCATGCAAGTTGTGACATAGACAGCCATGGAAATGATGTAGGCTGACCACCTCCGAAAAACAGTAGAATAATCCGGATAAGCCGACGTCGGCTTGACCACTCGGATAGGATACATTGAAAGAAGGGCTATAGAAGGCATGACAATCGTGATCAGCTTCTTATAGCCCCCTACGCGCCCATCAAAGAAGGCGTCAAATATGAGGGCCCACAGACTGGAGCCCAGTCCGAATGCAGCCTTTATTAGCCCCATCGCCTAGAGTAGAAGATGTCAACTGACCCATATGCCTAACACAGATGAAGAGGAGAGAATGGAGCGCCCTAACTAAGAGCTCGCAACAATTCTGACGCGGGATAGGGGGAAGGATCAAGATGAGATTTTGCTGGAAAGGTAGCTAGTGTGAAAGGGATTGTGGAGCTGAGGTTTAGACCAGTGCCATGGCTAATAGACTGTACTCTCTCTATCGAGCCAACCGTACCTTTCCATAATCGTCCGCTGAAAAGTTTCGCACCGTGACTGCGACAGCCGTCACCCCAAGAAAGGCGCACCCAAGGAGGGCGACTGCGAAGATAGGCAAGGATTGTGTGATGGTGGAACTATCAGACGAACCTCAGCAGATCACAGAAAACCTGGCAACCTTACCGAAAAGACTTAATGATACAAAGAGGAGGGGTGGTGCCTCGTCTTCGTGGCCATTCAGTGTGAGTCCAGTAAATATTGCGAAGCCCGTCCCGGAAAGAATGCCTCCCTATTCATCATGACAGCGATCTGTCAGGTTTTTAGGTTGCAGGAGTCCACACGCATTTATTCCCTACCACTGCGAGAGTCACTCGAGGGCCACGACTCTCATATAGAAGACCTGTATGTAGAGCAAGACATTACGCTCATGACATCTCTGTCAATAAGGAGAGCGCTACATTGCTAGGGGTCTGACCTCCCAATACCGCCAGGTATTGACCGAATTGACCGATACTGCCTACAGCGTTGATGTCACTCTGCGTATAGCTGCGAAAAGGTCTAAGTGCTTTTGTCGCATATACTTGCTTCTGACGACGCACTTACTTCATTCTCTCCTTCAAGTCCTCGGTGATCAACCCAAACGTGTAGCCAATACCTTTAGGCCCGAGCCCGATAGCGTTAGTGCTTGCTTCAGATAAGAATTTTAAAGCTACAGTTCTCTGGTAAATTCATACCTAGAGTTAGGGCTAGGCCTATTGCGCCCCCCATGGAAACCCATCTCCTGTCGGGCTCCTGCAGACGTGGGACCCTCATCTCTCAATTGTAGCGTTGAGGAAAGGTCCTATCAATCTAGTTATTAGCCTGATGTCCGGACCATAACCGCTAACCCGCCACACTCGGCAGCATGTAGATCCCCTAAGAGACTGCTGTTAGCGCTAGAATACAGGGCAAGACCTTCTACGTAAGGCCGATGGGCTGCAATGAAGGAGCGGAGGATCTTTCCGGATCACTGACAAAGAGACGAGCTCACGGTGGAGTCTGATGATGAAGCTTCGCTAATGATTTCTTATTACCATAGAAACGCGAGTTCCCAATGCGCAGAGGTTGTAGCACTGTCCCCTTCTTCCCTTCCTTTTTGTGCCTTCAATCACCCTCCCCTCACCCTGATGCGAAAATCAAATCTTTGATAATCAATTGTGGGCGAGAAAGGGTGGAAGTGCTGTAGTCCTCCCCCCGTAGTTTCCTAGTAATAAGAATCAAGTGAGAGAGAGAGGGAAAAGAGTTTGGGCTTCCCTCCACAAGGAAGGAGGACGGGAGGAGGAGCCAGAGAAGTGGGTGGTGGGATGGGAGTGGAGTGCGGTGTTCGGATCAGTTGCTTCCTACTCTTTCTCTTAGCTTCAGACCCTTTTCCCTCTCTTTTTATCTGGAGTGAGGCATATCTCTCTCTCTTGGTGCTGACCAAACATCTTCCTCGTTCTTCTTGCGTATCTCTTATGAAGGGTCTCTCCCCGTCTGCTGCCTCCTCTCCCTCTCTATCCGCTCAGCTCTCCCTCATCACTCTTCCTCGCCATCCTTGCCATTTCTGTCTGTCATCATATCCTCACTCTGACCTGTAGGACACACCGAACAATCATCTGCTGAAGTGTTCAAGAAGAGAGGGATTGACTCTTTCGGGTCGCCGATAAGCGAGGAAGGGACAAGACTGAGTCACTAAAGAGCAAAGTGAAGATCCTCTCAGATCTCAGACACGAGAAAGCGGGCGACAGAGGTCGTTGGAGTCAGCAGCATCGGGGATATCTACTTTGGCTGGCAGGGTATTAGATTACTTCCCTCGACTGCTCGCCATGGCGACTCCTGACGTGGCGGACCAATGTCGCATTAAGGGTAATGATGCGTTTAAGGCTGCAGATTGGGACCAAGCTATCGAGTTCTACACTAAGGCTCTGATAGAGCTCCAAATTGATGGCAAGGCTGAGGACAAGCGGATATATTCTAACCGCTCCGCAGCCTATGTTAAGAAGGGTCAGGTGCGATACGGCCGCCTAACCATAAAAGGTACTCATAACGCTGACGTTTGCTTTCGCTCAGTACGACCTGGCAATTGCTGATGCCAATAGGGCCACTGAGATAGACCGGCATTGGGCTAAAGCGTACTATAGAAAAGCTGTAGCACAAGCAGAGCAAGGGAACCATGTGGAGGCTCTGGAAACATATGCTGTGGGTCTAAAGAACTGTCCCGATGATAGCGATCTCCTAGCTGGCATGGAAGAAGTCAAGATGCGGCTGTCGGAACAAGGGCCTGCGCACTCAGCCCACGCCTATCAGACCAGGAGTAGCCGGCTCTCGCGAGGACTATCGGGAGGAGATGCAAAAGTTGTTAAAGATACGACTTTGTACGACATGTTAGGGGTCAAGGTGACAGCAAGCGATGCTGCGATCAAGAAGGCATACTATACCAAGGCGAGGCAATGCCATCCGGATAAGAATCCTGACGTAAGTGCCCTCCAAATGCTTGTCCAAAGCACCACGGCAGAAAAACATTCCACGTCTCCTTGGCACTAATTTACCTGCATGTGTAATCCTCTCAGGACCCCACCGCCACTGAGACGTTCCAGAAGCTAGGTGAAGCCTATCAGATACTCTCAAACGCTGAGGCTCGCGCCATTTATGATGAGCAAGGGTTAGAAGGAGTCAAGGAAGCGAACTTTGATATGGTTGATCCAGGTGCCCTTTTCGCTGCTGTCTTCGGTAGCGATCGCTTCTCCCATCTTATTGGGGAACTAGCAATTGCTTCTCTTGCCTCTCATGTCGATGATGAGGGCAATCCTCCCGCTGAGGAAGAGCTAGAAAAGCTTCAAGAGGAGCGTGAATCGAAGCTGGTAGAACAGCTTGTTAAAATCCTTGCCCCATGGGTGGAAGGGCGACCGGAAGACTTCGAGAAATGGGCGAGAGAAGAGTCCACGGAACTGCTAGACGCAAACTTTGGAGAAGCTATGCTCTCTACCATTGGCTATGTGTATGAGACCAAAGCTAGCATACGCCTGGGTAAGGCAGGTCTTCTGGGGATTCCGGGCTTCCTTCGTCAGATTCAGTACAATACCCATAAGTTCAACAGCCAGGTCAAGGCTGTAGGGGCAGCGGTAACCGTTATGTCGCAGCAGCAGAAGATAACTAAGACCATGGAAAAGGCCCAACTGGAAGGAAAAGAGCTCAATGAGGAGGAGCAAGCTAAAATGGCGCAGTCGTTGATGGAGAGCACAGTTCTCGTCATGTGGCAGCTGACAGTGCTTGACATAGAGCAGACCCTGACTAGCGTATGCTCAAAGGTGCTCAGTGGGGTAGATCTGCCAGCAGACCTTCCTGAAGGCAAGAAGAAGAAGATGCCGTCAATGTTCTCAAAGCTTCTGGGCTCAGGGCAGCAGAGCAAGGCTAGGAACCCAACCACCAAGCAAGAGATATGCATGGCACGAGCAGAAGGTCTAAAGCGGCTTGGGAAAATCTTTAAAGCGGCGGCGAAGGAGCACGCCAAGGCCAATCCACATGCATCCATCTTCAACTTCGCCAGGGCACCAAGTGATGAATTCAAAGGCTCCAGTCCTGATGATTCTTCAACCTCGTCTGCAAAGGCTGAGACTTCCGCCAGCCCTAGTGGGCCTATTCCGTCTCCTGCAGCCCCGGCCTCCGCGGCCCCTCAGTTTACTAGCTGACAGTTGAAGTCAGAAAAAGACATCGCCAGTAATCTTTATTATGGTTTTATAGAAATTGAGAAGAACGCCAACTACTTCCATTGCCTCCTGTGCCTTCGCTTAGAATGACAACTTCTGAAATGACAAGTAGTTTTATAGCAGCTGGAAGCCTCACAATCTCTTTATAAATAGGTTCGATAGCATGGAATGCCGCTGCTATTCAAGGCCAGGAGCTCAACTAAACTAACAAACGAGAACCTTTAGATAGCTTAGCAAACAAAGATAGTAAGGTGCAATAGTTCCCTACAAAGCGAGCAAAATGTTGGTTGCTTGCTGACTTTCCTGAGTCCATTCCTTGATAAGGGTCAACACTCAGCAAGAGGTCAATTCAGAAGTTCTTCACGATCGTACCATGTCCTACCGTAGACCAAGCTTCTCTACAGAGGGAGCCTGGGGAAGGCACAGAAGAGAAGACAACATAATGTCTTGGGGCCAGGAGGCCAAGCAAATGCCTGACAGAGTTCGGCACCTTCTACAGCATCCATTGGCTTGTCGAGTAAGGAAAGGCGATTTATAGATCCCACATGGAGTGCGTAACTTGCAAGTAAATGACACATTTCTCACTACTACCCGCCGGGCCTCTCGCCTTTCAGGCTGGAGCAGTGGAGTCAAGCTGCTGCTGCTGCTGATGAGACGATGTTGATGATGATGATGGGGGAGGTGGGAGGAGGTAAGCGGCAGCAGCAATGCCAGAAACTGATGTAAGGGAATCAAGCCATGCTGCCTGCTGTTCAGGTCGAGAATGTATGACGCAGAAATCTTTATTATTCCTTATCTGTAGGTTAAATATTCTGGAGCATGGAATCTTGGCTGGATGAAGATTGGAAGATCATCCAGATCAGAACTAAACAGGCTCGGACAGTACTCTTCAGGACTCAAAACACGCTGTCGAAGGCCATCCTAAATAAATAAGGGCAACTTGCATAGATACTGTCAGTCCCATTATTGCCCGCGATATGCCTTCAAGGGGCATCGGCTCTTTGGTTCTGTTCTGACAGCTTCTTGTCTAGTGGACTGGCAAAAGTCCCATGGCGTCGCAGGAAGAAGGTCGTGCTGCACTAGGACGTAAAGGTACCACGACAATACCCTTCAAGGTAAAAGCAGTATCTAAAGAAGCTGCAGGAAGCAAAGCAGGACACTTGTTGGAGGTAAGGATGTACTTTCCGGCGTCTTAAATTGCTTAAAGTGAGCTAAACTTTGAGCCGCTAGGTGGACACAAGGACCTTCTGGTCTACTGGCACTAATGCTAAGGAGTTCCTCATCATTGAGCTGGAGGAGAGTTGCCTTGTGGAGCATATCCGGTACCGTGAACCAACCCTTCCTTTGTAACCTGCAGGAGACCCACCTCAGCGGACACTTATCAGTTTCTGCTGAAGGATCTGCAACAAGTCGGTTCTGGAGTGGGAGTTACTCACTGCACTCAAAAATCGACCAGAATGTTACGTGCGCCAGAAAGCCAAGTGCGAAGCCCCGCGGAAGGAAGTTATTTACCCTTTGAACTTTGCCCCTTGCCGTTATATCAAGATAAACTGCCCAAGAGGCAGCCCCATAGCCATCTATTTCATTGAGGTGAGAGCTAACGGACAAGGCAAGAAGCCGGATGGCCGTGTGTGTCGTTCTAATCGTAGGGCCGCTGCTGGTGGTTACAGGTGTCCGGGGTGGTAGTGCCAAATTTGGTAACTGAGCTGGCACCTGTTATTGCCTACTTATCTCCACACATTATTGTTGGCTTGGGCCAACCAGGAGGTCAGTATATGTCTTACAAGGCATGTAGTTATTGCGAATGAATAGGAGCGCGGTGGACACAGACAAGGTGACCCGGATAAAGGGGCATCATGGAAGAGTGAGGGAGAGAAAGTGCCATCTTGAGCGCATCTTTGACGCTGTCTTCCTTGGTCTCAGAATCAAGTCTGCTTCTCCTGCAAGAGATTGCTTCCCGCTTATCACCAATCGTTGAGCATTTGGAGCCAGAGCTTTCCGTGTCCAAAGATGTCGAGAAGTCTATTCAATTTCTGTCCTGCCTCTCCGGTCCCTTGTTTCCACTTATAGCTGCACTCACAACGAGCAGCTCTTCAGGTCGTTGTCCCTTACAATCGCTGAGCCACCCTTCATAAGGCACTCACCCCCTAATATTGTAGATTCAGATGCGGCAAACTCTGGAATGACAGTAACCGTCTCATCCAACTTTGGTCCTGTCAGAAAGAAAGGCGCCGATGACAATCCCTTGTCCCAGCGGTAGGGTCGGAAGAAGAGGCTGAGAGCCTCAAATCGACAGCAAGAGACATCACTCAGATATTGGGAGGGGGAAACCGGGTGGAAGATGCGGAAAGCTACTAGCACTTGGCCCTAACGTGGATTTATCTGTCAGGTTTAGAATCGGAGATCTTCTCCCTATCTTGCGCAGAGCGTTTGAACTCGAACCTGGCCTTTTGGCGTTCTGCCGGAGGGTAGCGAGGGCAGTCCATCATGTAACAACTCTCTCATCCGCCTCGGAGAGTCTGCTAGTAGAGGTGGAAGAGTTAGCTTCTCTTCCAACCTTCCACACATCAGCAATGCAATTGGATGCCCACACAGGTGCTGGGCTTGAGGGTCTGTTTTTGCTATTGCAAGCTTTCTCTTCACAACCCTACCTTTGCTACAAGTTAGAAGAAGGAAATCCCAATCTTCTTGTGGCCCTTCCTGTGATCCGCGGTCTCTTGGAAGAGTTACGGTATGTCTTTGCTGATTCGTGTCGACTCTTATTCTCTGAATCCCTGACCCTGACCCTATGCTAATAGGATGTTTAAGCCTAAACTTGCAGGGCCTAAAAGCCCAACAAATGCATTAGGGGGGGATGGGGAAAGGATTGATGACTGTGAGAAGAACTTGTCCCTCCTCTTCCTTCTTGCCCTGCTTGTCCAGCCAGGATATCAGCCAATAGTGAAACTAGCGGCATCGTCCTTGTGCTCCGGAGATGGTTCCATCGAGTCGGCTACAATCATTCTTCTCAAGCTTGCAGTCCATTCTTCTTTGAAAGAGTGCAAAGGTGACCTTGAGCTAAGGTGGGGCCCTGCCTTAGAAATGACCAGAAGGCTTCTAGCTCAGTTTCAGGTAGTCTTTCTTCCCTTCCACAGGGCCGTATCCTTCCGTTGCATTTTCTGCTGGGAATCCTAAACAACGCCCAAGGGTTCAAGGCGCCTCTTCACTTATCTCCGTTTGTTTGGCTTGCTTACTTATCTCTCCTACGTCCATGTCCTCGATACGCGCTCCACAGTAATGCATGACTTTTGCCACTAAATGCTCTGTGCCAGGGAATCACGCCAGCAAACAATGTTATGTCCCCGGAGTTCTATTCCTCCGTTCTGCTAGTGAAGCTGGCGGTTAGAGGGGTATTCGAGATAGAGGTCTCCCAGATAATAGAGGCTGCCCCATCCTTGCTTGGGCTCGTCTATCTTTTGTCTCCGATTCTGCACGATCTGCTCATTGTCTATTCAGGACATATACAACGTGACGGTGAGGCACCTAGGGTGTACCTACTCCTCGTGACACCATCTTCCGCCCGCGCCCGCTGAGTTATCTAACCTTCTCTGATAAGTTATCGCAATCCGATATTTAAGGAAAGCCTTGGAGATGCTGAGGGAGAAACCTGAGGCCTACAAAGTAGCGGTAAGGGTCATTAGACTGCATGGGGCTGTTCATAAGGTCGAGCTGCCAATCTATCTGATGCCTGAAATGTCGTATTTTACTCCTCGAGTAGGAAACCAGAATGTTGAAGGGAGAACTTCGGCCTTCGTCGTTTCTGATACTTCTAGACGATGATCTTACGCCCCCTGTGAACGTTGACAATCTCCTGCCGCTATGGAAGCGCGGTCAAGGTAAGCCAGCCACCACTAAGTTGTACCGTTTCTTGGTAGATCTTGGTTACCCAGCTACCTTATTTTGAAGGTTGGTAGCTTAGAGTGAATTGAAGTGCTTCTGTATTATCCTCTTTCCATGCCCTGACTGAAAGGTACCTAATCCCAAAAGCTTTTCGACTCTCTCTATAAGGCCATCTTTCGGGAACGCCTGTGGACTTACAAGCAAAGGGAAAGTTTAATCAGACTGATGAGGCTAAATCGAGTGTAGAGAACACTTTTCTTGTCTCACAAGAGGCGAAGGCTTTAGAGAGCTGGGCTCCTATCTGGAACTCAGTCAAGCTGAAGGCCTACTCGAGCGATTCTCTTGCCAACTGTCTCTTGCGCTCCCCGTGGCAAGACCCCCTTGTGGAAGAGCTAATGGCTCTTGGACAGTTCTACCTGGAGGCTGGAAATGATCGAATGAAAGAGGGCCAGGACAGGGATTCCCGAAAGTCTTTCTCTCTGGACTGTGCGATGATTGCTGCGGACTACTGCTTTGCCGAGCCATACTGCTCGCGAGAGGTCTTAACGGGGGATGGAGGAGTCCGGACAGTGCTTGACCCCAGTCTTATACGTGGACTAGAAGAAGAGCGAGACAAAGCCTGTCTTTCTATCTTTCTTCGGGCCGCCAGGTGGCTCACTAATGGCAAGAGCGGAGCGGTTATAAACTCATCGCGCTTCGACTCCCTTCAACTTGAAGAGGAAGACGAAGATTCCCTAGATCTACTCTCTCGGATCCGGAAGCAGCAGCACATTGTAGTTCCTTTCCTTTGCTCCCAGCTGCAAGACAAACGTTCTCGACTCTCTGAAGCAGCCCTAAGGACCCTTAAGGTCGTCATTTCGTCTATGTCGGGACAGGAAGGCACCTCAGGTGGGTTTCTTATTAATTGTAGTCAGAGACCAGCGGTTATTGGCGATACTACTTGTGCTCTTCTTTTACTAAGGAAAGGATGCAGACTTTGATCGAATTATATGGACACACGTCAACGCGGCTAACTCCCTGTAAATTTGTTAAGCGATACCTATCTCTGATACCACGGCACTTTCCTTAATATCCCTATTTTAGGAGGAGATCTGACAGACGAGATCCTTATGACGATTCTCTCCACACTGTCTAAGCTGCACAAAGCTGTAGAATTTGACGTTTCCTCCTTTGGAACTTTGTGTTCCCGGACTACGAGGTTATGGTTGATAGTGCAGGAGGTAAACGTAGTTGTTATTCGCTGTTTGACATGTCAATGTCAGGCTATTCCTGGATATCGTCTCCTTCTGTTGGGTTGCCACAACGTTCCGTTAGCACTTGTTCCCTGTTTACCACTACAAGCTCTGGAATCTGCAAGAAAATGTTCTTATCTCTCGTTTGTAAGCATTTC
The DNA here is from genome assembly GCA_900088475.1 of Hyphochytrium catenoides. Classification (NCBI taxonomy): domain Eukaryota; class Hyphochytriomycetes; order Hyphochytriales; family Hyphochytriaceae; genus Hyphochytrium; species Hyphochytrium catenoides. The sequence continues at coordinate 12,528 of FLMG01003601.1, forward strand.
TTCCCAACTTCCTTGTCTTTGTTCTTTACCTTATTTCAACCTTTTAATAGCAACTCACAGGTTCTGCTCTGCATGTTTCCCGAGCCGGGAGCTGATATCGATGTCTGGTCTGGTGTCCATGGGGGCATCTCTCCATCTGTCTGGCTCTCTCTCCTTCCCTCTTTACTCTCATCCCCATATGACACTGTGCGCTGCCTATCCTGGTTGGGCGCCGCCCGCGCTGCTAGAAGGGAGCTTTGTACTTCCTCTGCCCCTGACTTTCAGTTGTGGTCCCTTCTCTTGCAAGCATTCTTCGATGAGGCTTTGGTCGGCACAGTATTGAACACACCAAATGATGCAACGTTTGCTGGATACTCTCCTGCAAAGCTGGGAGGATTCTCTATGAAAAACATTGCTCCGCACTTACCGCATCTCCAGGTAAATGAAAAAAGGAGAGAAAGAGAGGGAGAGAGCCTCCCCCACGATCCTTTATGCTCCTTCCCTTCTCTTCCTCCTCCCTAAATTAGTATGATCTCTAGCGCTGTGTCTCCGTCGCTTTCTAGCTACTTCGATTTGTCGCTTACCAACCGCGGTACGAGATCTAGGTCGGAGTATAGAGACGCTTGTTACGATGCCCTTACCTACGTCTTGCTCTACCCGTGGCCTCTAAATCTACCTCCCTCTCACAGGCTCAAGTTTCTTTATGCCTGAGAACAATCTCCGAGGCTATTTCATGCGCTATCGAGCAATGTCTGCCCTCTGAGGTTCCGAGCGTTCTAGCCTGGTTGCATTCCTTTCTTCTGCTACCTCTCCAGCTTGAGACTCCCGGCGTACGGAAGCTAAACGGGACTATCAACAGTAGCAGATCCCGAGAAGCAGCAAGTGCTCGATCTCTAGTGCTACATTTGTTTAAAGCACTAATCGTGGCGCACTGTGAGCTATTAAGGCCCGAGGCGCCTCGGTTGCTTTTGGTTTGTAGACTTCGCGGCTGAACCTTTCTCCCATTCGGAGTCTCTTGCTTGCTGTTCAGCTGGTTTGACTTTTTTCTTTTCCACCGATGTTTGACGTCATCTCCATCATGTTGTCTCTCACATCTTCCATATATCGGCCGACTTGTCGATACAAGGCAGAGATGGCTGCGTTTGTGTCGGAAAGATAGTCACTTCCAACTTCTTTCTGTTTTTTGCTGTACGCTATCTGCTCTAGCGACCTTCATGTCCTATCGCTTACGTGACACTTGCTATTGGCTCAGGCTCTGACAGATTATGCTCAAAGAGAGTATACCACTCTGGAGTCGTTCAACCGGTTAGTGGCAATTATCGACCCCGTCCTCCAAGGAGGCGAAGGCAAACAGGAGAGGATAATAGAGGACGGACTCTGCTTGTCGCCCTCGTTCCTTGAGGCATATCAAGCGCTTTGTCTGCCCGCACTTCTCGCAAAGCTGCGAGAAGCTTCTTTTTTATCTCCCATAACCCTGGCATTAGTGGCACAACTTGTGAAAGTCACGGAACCAAGTGTAGCTGAACACCTCCTGGAGATAGTTATCCCACTACTTTGCAAATCTTGGCCCCAAGATGGGGACACCGTTCAGCTGGAGGGGCCGCTTCCTCGTCTTACAGCAGTGAAGCTCCTTCTTGATGCTGCGCTACAACAAACACTGAAGAGATCAATCCGGGCTCATGTGTCTTCCATAATCCAGGGTTTGGAGACGGTTGCTGCGTCCTCCTCTTCTTCCTCTATGTCGGTATGCCGAGAAATCATTCTCTCTCTCCTGAGTGCGCTAGCAACGGAAAAGGAAAGGCCGCGACTGGTGTCTGCACAGCTAGCTCTTAATTTACAAGCGAGCAAACATTGGTACACTGCGAATCTGGTGATGGAACATGCTCTAACACCCGCATCATCTTCACACTGTATTTATCCCTCTACTGCACCCCTCCTGGAGGCGGAGAGAGAGGTGCACACTTTTGTTGCCACCCAAGTTAGGAGAGGTCCTTCCCTTGCCCTCCGAACAAAGGCCTTAATCTATTTGGAGAGAATATTAACAGCCTGCAGGACAGCCGAAGACATTGAACGAACTCCAGCGGTAGACCTCGCCCGTGATTTGCTATTACACTGTGAGCCGGAGCTGCGAAATGCAACTCTCTATGTGATGTTGCGGGTCATGGAAGGTGCGGAAGGAGCTGAAGAAGGTACTACTACCTCCTTCCCCCGCTTCTCTCATTTCTAGGTAGCCCTGTAATCTTGCCCCCACGTACTTGCTTTGAAAAAACCCTTTCTTGACTGAGATATGTCGCCTCGTAGTCTACCGGGTAGGTCTGTCCAAGGGCTTATGTGACGCTGTTTGATTGGTGTTACGCCTGATCAGGTTCTCAACACGATGATTCGGAAAGGTCTCCATTGTCTCTTCCGCTTCTCAGCGAACGATGGTGCTCGACAGTTCTTTCCTGTGCTGTCTCCGATGCCTCCAGCACCAATCGCGCGATTGCGGTTCGGCTTCTTCGCGTTCTATCTCTTTCTCTGCCTAGCTTGGCAGCTTCAACCCTTCTTGGCGAGCTGGAGGAGATATTGGTCCGCGAAAGGGTTACCTCATCTCCGCCGGGGATAGTTTCTCTATTTGAAGAACTGGGAATTCAGAATGATCAGGTAGGAAACTCCTTAAAGCCATGGCGTGCAGCAGCACATCACCTTAACTTAAGCTTTAGAGATCAATTGAGAGGCTGAATCCCAAGAAAGGGAGGGACGATGGGAAAGTGGTATATTTTAGACAAAAGAGCATCGAAAGGTCACCCCATGACTTAGCAGGACGAGTAGAGGGGCGATGAGAGCTGCAAAGAATTTGGGAAAGATATCATTGATAGTGAGTAGGATTGGGAAGCGGATGATGATGCACACCGGCCCTATTGCGCGGTCAGTCTCACCCTGTTCGTTCATTAGGTCGCGGTAAGAGTAGAGCTTCCAACTCTTCAGAGCCGTTTTGGATTCTTTGCAGTGCTTGCCACCCTCCTGGCTTTTCACCCAGATTTGGTCCAAAAGTTGAAGCAGACCACTTGGACCGTCATCCGAAAATATTCCTCTCCAGAACTGCCGAAGACCTTGTCCTCCTATTCTGTTCCTGGTCAGGAACTGAAGCAACAAGGGGAGAACGGGGAAGCTGGTCTCACCGGCCGCATGCAAGAACTCTGTGTAGCCCTTCTTCGATTTCGAGAAGGAAAGGAGGAAGGCCTAGAACTCCACGAGCGATTGAGAAGGATAATCCCTTTTGGCTCATCTCCATCCACTACTCCTATCCCACTACGCCAGACGTTGATGAATGTTGCCGCATCCGTATTAGAGGAAGAGAAAGAGTTTCAGCATCTCCTCGGAAAGGTAGGCGAAGACTCCTACCTTGTTTTTACTGTCAGTTTGTTTCTGTTTCTCGTCCCCTTTATCTCTCTCTCCCTCTCCATTCTCTATTATCTTCTGGTTCCATCGAGCTCGACATTCCTATAACTCAATTCATTCGCCAAATCCCTCACTCGAGTGGTTTGCGGCTTCGTTGTAGTCCGCATCTGCCATGGAGGAGCTCGAGGAAGCTGGAGAAGAGCTTGAGGAAGCAAAGAGGGAACAAGCAAGTGACCCAGAGGAATCCAGTCTAGAACTCTTTCCAAAGTGGCAACTCCACCTTGATCTTCCCAAAGAGACATCGGAGAGGATCCGGTAAGACGAAGGAGAACTGCATTCCTCAAACAATGATCTGAGCGATACCTGGAGCTTTGTCCTTAGCTTACGTCTAACTCGGGCTGAGGTTACCCTTGTCTAATTACTTCATATTGGGCTCCGTCCCAATCTAAGCTACATATACTGGGAACTTCCTTCGGGTTCCCTCTGGTTGCGCTTCCTTGTACGTCCCTTCAACTCTAATCGGGGTTTACTCTCACCATCGTACTCTAGCTCGCTTCAACAAAAGCTGGAGACCTCCCGAAGCCTTCTAGCTGAATATGAGAATACGATTAGCGAGAAAAGGCTTAAGCAGCGGAGAGTAGAAAGGCGGCAGAAACGGCTGCTAGAGGCTATCCTAGCCCAGGAGCGTAGGGCTGAGATGTACAGGCAGAAGATTGATGAACAGGTGAATGTGGAAGTGAGCCTAACGCTCGTCCAAGACGGACAGATAATTCAACACTCAAGAGTTACGAAGCCGTTGGCACTAGAACCCAAAAGGGAGAAGAGAGAAAGAAAAAAATGGAAGCCAGCAAGGGAGCATGACAGGCGTGATTGGATTAAAAAGAGAATCTAACCCTGACCCTATTCTAATAGAATCTCCTCCTCGAGCTCGAGAGAGAAAGAAACCAAGGGAAACTGGCGGAGCTGGAACATCAACGAGCGCTGGAAGAAGCGAGGGCTAGGACAAGAGAGCTTAGGTAAGA
>FLMG01003605.1:0-10475 GCA_900088475.1 Hyphochytrium catenoides
CGGGGCAGTGCGGGTAGCAGGAAGGTCCGTACAGCGGAAGCCTCACCAACGAGGATGAGCTCAGTGACCTGCCTCTTCACTTTTGATAGAACTGAGAACCATCCAAAGTTTGTGCATTGGCGACGCTACGTGGTCTTAACGTTGACCTGGATATGACAAGAGGATGATGAGTGCTATGGAGCCAGAGATCGTGAGAAAGGTTCAAAGGGCATCGGTCATTGTCAGGTACCAATGAGAATATGCGCTGGAGCTGAAAGTAGGAGGGTATCCTCTCGATCTGCTCTAACTACTTGGTCGCAGGGTGTCAGGTCCTGACCCTCTCGGAAGCAAACAAGAATCCCAATCCCTCTTCTATTCGATGGATGGCACAGCGGTCCTCGGGGCCTCAGGGCTGTCCCTTAATGACGAAAGAGTTTTGACTATCGCCAGCATTTTTGGTCCTTTCATCGATCAAAGGAAGGCCAGAAAGAATCGCTCCCTTGAAGGCTGCGCACTGATAGAAGGCACAAAGGTTGAGATCAAGTTTTTCTGTACATCAACCAGTGGGCAAGATTATCATAACCCCTGGGTAGAGGCGAGAGTGCTCAGGATAGTCGCCGTGGATGCTTTCCTTTTCGCAGCCGAGAGCCTGCTCGGTAAGGCCTACCACTCTCTATGAAAACAAAGCCATCTAAAAAGAGCAGGACAGGCAAGCAGCTCTACACGCAGCGGTCAGTCGGGTTCGGGCACATCGCGGTACTTGAGGCCCTAGAGCATAAAGAAAATTTTGCATTCCGACCTCCAGGGATGGCAGTGACCACTTCTTTACAAGTAAGCAAATCTGAAACTTAGAGAATCCTTTCCGCTGAGAATGTTTGACCTCACCTGACGCAGCTTGCAGAGACTCTGTATGTCTGTTCCTCGCCATTTGGGGTTCTCTCTCCGAATCTTTTGCAGTCCTCGCTCTGCCAGGGAATACTGTCAGGCTTCATCTATGGTGAGGACGGTAGCAAGGTCCGTTGTCCTTCTCAAACATTTAGCAATATAACTCTCAATCTAAACAATGTCTGCACATGGCTGGGTCCAGGATGAACCACTTTTGATTACGACGGATGCAGCGTGCCTTAAAGGGTCAGAGGTAAAGTCGGATGCCGGTTCCAGGTACCGCCAGCTTACTCAGAGAGTTTCATGTACAGGGGGCTCCAGTCTTTAAAGGAGATGGTAGTCTAGTTGGACTCATGGCGCCAAAATTACGGGGCCAGGACGGTGTCATCATCAACTCAGGTTTACAGTTGATGTTTCCAATTAGTAGAATCTGGCCCGTCCTTGCCGAAGGAAATGCTCATGCTAGGTGGCAGGACCCATTGGATATTAGCAGGCATCAGATACCTCTTTCTCTCCCTTGTCTACAAAATCTTGCGCTAGTCAAAGTAGGAGAGGCTTGGTGCAGCGGCATCATCCTGGACTCCAGAGGCTATCTGGTCACCAGCGCGCATCTCTTCCGACCCTTTTTGTCGGCGGAGGCCACGGAACACCTCGAGACTGTAACAGAACCCTCACTTTTCGCCGGCCTCAGGTTGTCTTCTTTTCTCGTCCCAGTCATCTTTATATAAGGGAGCTGATCGATATATCTTACGCAGGATCATGGTGCAACCATTCGGCTTCAACAAGGAGAAAACTTTCGGCGGAAAGCTCTGCTTCTGCACTACCGGGTCCCATCCTTTTGATCTTGCTCTTGTAAGACTGGACGGGAGACCTGTTGTCCCTTCCATTTTCGAGCGCATCTCACCTTCCGCAGCTTTCAGAAGCTTGGAGGGGGAGCCAGTTATATGTGCTGGATACCCTCTCCTACCTGTCAGGGGCCAGGTGGTCCCAACTCTAACCCGTGGAGTAGTCTCAAAGGCAAAGCCCCAATTAACTTGCATTTGCGCCATTCTACAACTCGCTCTCACCCATAGCGTGCCCTTAGATCATTTGGCGGCGAGAACCGATAATGCTCCAGACATCGGCTTGCATCCTCCGAGGACACAGCGGCGGCATGGTTCTCAGCCTACGCACGGTGGGCCAAGTCATCATGGACGTCACCTCTTTCTGTATAAGACCACTCAATCTCACCCTAATTTGGTGTTTCTTCCCTAGGGCTCACTATTGGGCATCATCACCAGCAATGCAAAAACAGCTGAAGGGACCCTTCTGCCGCGCCTTAACTTTAGCATTCCTTCTACGTTCCTGTTACTGCTTGAGCAAGAACTTACAAGGTGTCAAGGTACTGAATGCAAGAACGAATGACGGAAGCCTCAAGCTGACACGCAACACAGAAGGCTATCGCCTCTTCGATGGCGCCTTGCCCTTAAGTGATGAGGTGTCGAGGACTTTCTGGTCTATGGATGACCTTGGGGATATTTCAACGCGGGAACGTGAGATAGCTGCGAAGGTCAGATATGATTCGCAAAGTGAGATAGAAAACTTTCTAATTGACTCCTTACGTGTATACTTGTAGATGCAAAGAGTGATTGACTCAATCAAGGTGCCGGAGGCGAATGTGACAGGTTTGGCTTTCATGGAGATTCTCTGTTTTGCTTCTCCTGCATGGCCTACTGACACGATATCACCTATAGAAACAAAGAGCAAGCTCTAGGATTCCAGCAGTGGCTGGAACTAAACTACCTCAAGTGCAGTCGAGCACTTCGCTGAAGGGTCGCAGTGAACCCCAACGAGGCCCGCACGAAATATTCACCTTAAAATTGACCTTCCGGAATGATGGAAGAAGGTCCCCTGGTACCTGAAGCATGATCTGTTCCACCAAAGAGGCAACCTTTAGGAGGTGCTGACGCTCCCGCCGGCACTCAACAATCAGTTCATCGTGAACGTGATGGACAATCTGCGGGCCTTGATCGATTCCAGAAGAATCTTCCCATCCTTTGAAGAGGGCATGGATTTGTACCATGGCACTCTTAATGATGTCGCTGGCGCTACCTTGAATGACAGAGTTCACAGCCCGGCGTTCTGAGGCTGACCTTTCGTGGCCGTTGTTCGACATTATATTAGGGAGGTGTCTTCTTCTCCCTGCAATTGTCTGAACAAACCCGTTTCTTCTGGCATGAGAGCGCGTTCGGTCAATCCACCTCTTCATTGTTGGGAATTGTTGGAAAATGTTGGCTGTGAGTTGGTTTGCTTGTGCTTTGCTAATGCTTAGGTCCTGAGATAATTTGACCGGGCCACATCCATAGATAACGCTCAGGAAAACCTGTAAAGTCACTATCTGTTAGAGATCACCAAACGGCTGCTGTGCCAGCGGGAGTAGGTAACCCTTACCGTTTTCGCCTCGTCGCGTTGCCGCTTGCTAATTTGCCCAACGTCTCGGTTCAATGTGGAAGCTAGCTGGGCATACACGTCTCCGTCCTGTCTGAAGAGCTGTACTAGATTTTCATCTGCAGACAGACCTGCCAGGACCCTGATCTCCATCTGACCATAGTCAAAGGATGCGAAGCATCTGCTACCCTCACTAGGGATGACTAAGTTTCTCAAATTGAGTGATTGACTGGATGCGACTTCAACTGTCTTTGGAAAGGCTTGGATATTTGGACTGGCACAGGCAATACGACCAGTGGAAGTCTGACAGAGTTTCCAGCTCGGGAAGATTCGTTGAGTAGGGTTAGCGGAGGCTTGGCCTTTCAAAGCATGTGCCAATGGGGTTATGTAGGCATTCAATAGCTTCGACAACCGCCTAAACTCCAAGATTGTGCCAATCAAGGGATGCTGCCCTTCCATTGATCGTAGCACCTCTTTGGAGGTGGACGCTCCAGTTTTCCCCACCTTCCCTTCCAGAGGCTTCAGCTGCAATGTCTCGAAGAGTATATGGCCGACCTCCTTCCAAGATGCCATGTTGAAGTTGCACCCTGTAAGGTTGTAGGCCTGTCTTTCAACCACACCTATGCTCGACTCTAGGATGGTCCTGAGCTCTACAAGAAGATTTACATCGACAAGAACTCCAGTGTTGTCAAGATGCGCCAGTATTTCCGCCATGGCCATCTGTTCCTTCAAACAAGACATCTCTTTAAGGCCATTTCGAAAGAGAAGGCATGTTGTTGATTCGTAAATGGAGGCAAGGGACTTGTGGTTCATGATAAGTCGCTTCAAAAGAGTGGTATGTATGCCAGAGCCAATTGAGGATGGAGTCGGTGTCCCAGAAAGAGCTAGGTTGGCTTCACTTTTGTCAAGTGCTTCTCTTAGGGTCTCGAATTGCAAGTCGGCGTCCCGGCGGTCAGTGTCCACTATCCAATGGACGATTTTGACATCAAAGCAGTGTTGGACCATCGAAACATCTGAAGAAGAGTTGTCCAGTTCGAAAGCTTTCAATAAGCCAGCTGCCTTCAAATACAGATGGGCCTTGAGAATAGGGTGAAGCATGGACTGCAAGTCGTAGCATATTTTTCTAATCTTGGGACTGCGGAGGAGGGAGAACAGAAAGGTCCAGCACTCCAAGGAATTGAAATATGTATCTCTCGTACAACTCAATTTGGCTTCTTCTTGGCTGCAACATGGGCAAGGTTGCATGTAGTGTGAGAGCGGAAGGATATAAAGCAGGGAAGGGGCCTGAACAGTACTGAAGGTTGCATACAAGTCGGGTCCGCATGAGGTTGGGTGTTTGCTTTTCTTCTCAATGCTGTGGGTTTGAAGGTGTGGAGCATCAATAAAGCTTGCCTCGAACGATGTCTGTTTGGTCTCTGGGGCCAACATCGACATGAGCATTGGGGTGTCCTCTCTGTTCTCGAGGAACCTTTTAAAGTCCTCCATTCCAGTCCGTGATGTTAAAAGAATAACTTCTTTGCTCCAATCTGGATTAGAGGCACCACATAACCCTGGTCGTAACCCTAGTTGCTGATGAATCAGTTGTCTTGGCTCCTGGAAGCTGTTGGCGGGCTTGAGGTAGTTAGCTGAGCCCATTGAATGCTGGTGAACTCGTGTCCTGCCATGTTGGCTGACGTCAAGCCCATCAGATACAAGTAGGTTAGAGCAAGGAACTGTTATACGGCCAGTAGACATGCCTTCGTTGCGAGGAGAGAAAGTATGTGAAGATTTCACGCGAACTGGCGAAGGGGGTCGCTGCTGGAGGCCTTGTGAATGGCTTGAAGAGCTTTTGGTGGAGAGGTCAACACTCATGGTGGTCCCAAACAGTTGCATGGCAAACTTGAACCCCGGTCCACCTGTGTGGAGGGCTTCGGGATCCGGTTGCACCTCAAGTCTAGGCTTCTTTTGTGACATTCTCTCTGGAGAGCAATTTTTGTCCCGCCAGTTCCTTTCTAGGACATCCAGCGGGAATATCGGTAGATGTACAGTCTGAATGCTCTTGTCAGGCGGCCGTAGATAGGGTTGGTCGGATACATTTCCTGTCCTAGTTTAGAAGTAAGCTATCTCGACAACAGTGCTACCAGACATTAGCCCTTTTACCATGTGGAAGTTGTTCCGCGGTCCCGGAATCCTAGTTTTGGTAAGAGCTCCCGCTGACAAAGGAACAACAACGGTAAAGAAAGCACACGTGATAATGTGAAAGCTTCAGACGACCGAATTAGCAACAAGCCTGACGTTTACCTGCAGCTCGTACGCCTGATTACTCTTTAGCAATCTCCACAGTCTGGAAGGCTCGGGGGGTTTTGCGCCTGTATAAGCAAGCGGCCAATGTGCATCGTCCTCCATGAATTCGGAGACGAGAAAATTTGAGATTGACTGCAGACACTGATTAGCCGCCAATACCCGTGGAGCTCAAGCTTGGAGACGGCGGAGGGATAGTGAGGACATTGAATACTAGGGGACAGGTATAGGAGACTCCCACGACTTAGAGAGAAAGCGTTCCCTCTCAATCTCGAATATCTCTTTTAGCCCTGAATCATTTCCGTCACAGTGCCTCGCAATTCGCAAATCTTTCGTCAGGCTCCTAAATGAATTGGAGTAGAAGAGAAAAACTGAAAGGATGAAGAAAACCCTGCACACTGACGCCCACAGAGTCAGCGGAAGCAGCTAGGAAGTGGACTTTCCAGAAGTTGGTAAAAGGGACTCGACGACATTCTTCAATTGTCCTCTAGTGTCGGTAGCGCGGCAGTACACTATTTCCGGCGGGGCAATTACCCAGGCAATCGCAGGGGTTAGATAAAAAATCGTATATATATTTAGAGAATTACAGAGCATAAGGTTGAGACGGAGTGGCGAAATCAGGCAAAGCTCTTGGAGCATTCCTCTGCCATGGCGGTTTTCTTGAGAGTACAATACACTTCGAGGCTCCGTAGCTGAGACTCGATGTGCCCCTTCTCGTCAGTGCAAGTGAATAGAATTCTTGTAATGGTAGAGCTTAGGAGTTCTTTCTCACGAGTAAAGCGGAGTTTGTTTTCGTGTCGACTATAGCAAGGAGACAATGTCATTTGCGGAGCTCTCCTCAAACAGGAAAATGAGAGGTTTGTAGGCGTTACCTGGACTTGAGCTGTTGAAGCTCTTCAGTGTTCTGTGTGAGAAGTTGGTCAAGGTCCTTTCCATCCCTGAGTTCCTGTATTTTCATTTCCATCTCTTCTGTCTCCTCAACCTTCTGGTTTATTGCTTTGTCCAATGCCTGCGGCACTTTGTTAGTGGACTACCATAGAGACTACAACCTAACGGCGCAATGTATTTACCTCCTTCTCACGCTTGTAAATGTCCTCCACTCTTCGAAGCTTGTTCTCAAGAATCTTAACTTCCTCCTGAACCTCACTGCACTGTTCATGCTGACGCTCAACCTCAGCCTGAAGCTCCAATGATTGGTCTTGTGCGGAATACATTTGCTTCAAAACATGTTCCTTCACTTGCTCCAGATGAGGCTGATGGCATAAATGTTCGTATTAGTGTCGAGCATGTGGCTAAACATTCTGCCTGACAAGTACCTTGACCGCAACTTTAAAATCAAGATTCAGTGCCTCTTTGGTACCGGGCCCACTCCGTGGGTTCATCTGAAGCTCAATAACCTTCCCAAATGCATATTTGGCATTAGCCGGAGCCAACTGCATCTTGGTAGCTTGCGAGTTGTACTGGAACAGAACTCTTTCGAGCTAGCGTATAGGTTAGGCTGATTACTATTAGTAGGGCTCCAAAAGTGCGGCACGGACCTCTTCGACGGCTTGAGCAATCTTCATTTCAGTATCCCACACGGTCTTCTGAATTTCATCCTTGGTGCCAGCCACAGCTGTTAGCTGATCCAAGAGTCTAGCTTTCTCTTGTCTGATGTGTTCGACGTCCGCAGCCGATAGCTCCTGATTGTCGATGGTATACTCAAGTGACCGGATCTCCTTTTTCAAGGTCGCCAACTCGTCCTCTGCATCGACTGGGTGAGTGATAGATAGTATTTTGGCAGAGGTATGGGTCAGGGTAACCTTTCTTCGCTAATTCCAGCTTCCTATCTTTGATCTTTTTGATAAGGCCTGACTTGTGGTTTTCAAGTTGAGAAATAAGGCTCTTAAACTTCTCAAGGTCACTTTGATAATCGCGTTTCCTGGCCTGCAGCTCTGGAATGGAAGACTGTAGCAAACAGTGATCAATACGAGTCACTTTGACAGTGCAACTCAAGAACAGAAGTCTCAACCTTGGCACTTTTAAGGGCCTCGATTTCTCGTCTGAGGTCCTCGTTTGTGTCTTGAATGGACTTCAGCTCCGAAGCGATAACGCTGTTTCTGCTCTCTGTGAGGGCCGACTGTCAGCAACAATGAATAACGAGGAGATCAAGTGTCGTACCAAACTGCTGGACAAGCTCTTCTTCCAGGGCCGCATCTTGCTCGTCATCACCGCTCAGAAAGGTTTGATAGGCTTTGCCAAGGTAGTCGAAGAAGAGACGCTCAGTTCCTTCTCCATCGAAGTCCCGCTGCTCGAGTTCATGGAGCTCTGCTTCTTCTGCATACTGCCGAACGAATGTAAGGCTCAACTTTCGCTACTCGCTAAGTCTGTGGGCAGAAGAAAACATACCAGGAGGAGTTCAATGAGCCAGGTGACAGAGGCAAGAAGGGCTGGCCAGGTGTGGGGGCTTCCAACGGCAACCAGGGCAGTCTTGCTAATGGCAAACGGGTACCTGTCCGCCAGCTATAACGTCAGAGAGATTATTTACGCAAGAGAACACGGAGACACTAACCTGAGAGATCGGTATATGGTGATGAATTCTTCCTCAAACTTTTCTCCGAACACATAGTTGGTGTCTACTCGCCTTACCAAAAACTGAACTATATTATGAAAGTCTTTCTTTGTAGGTCGCGTGAGAAGTTTGGGAGAGATGGCATAGTCATACTGGTGTGAGGAAAGATATTCAATCAAGCTCCTAATGCAGGCGTTAATGAAGGATTTATCACTCAGAGGCCGGGGATCGGACGTTCTTCCTCCTCCACCGAAGGCGCTTGATCTCCTGTTGGAGGCAGTTCGTAAGTGCTCCTAGTTCAAGCTATCGTTACATCTTGCCCCACCTTGTGGCACCCACGGAACTCTTGCGCTGCGTTGGCTGGACTGAGAGTCTGCTATTGCCACTGGGCTGAATTGAGTGCCTTGGGTTAATAACCTTGCTCGGGCCGAGAGCCATTCCTGGTCGACCAACACGAGCTGGCCCCATTGATTGGCGTCCCCCACCTAGAGATTGCCGACTGTTCATCTGAGAAGATGAGATCGGTCCAAGGGTAGTTCGCCTCATAATTTTTGGTTCACCTCCGTGAGGTCTCTATTCTCAAGCTCTGGCGCAAAACCTGTTCTAATTCTTATAAAACACCCGCTCGGAAAGCCCTGTTCTAAACTTTGAACACACTGATCTGGATTCAGAGTCCAGAGATCTGCTCTTGGAGGCTTCTCCCGCGGATGAGAAAGTGGACAAAACTCTCTTCTGAAGCTCCTGCGCTGTTGACAGCGGCGGGTTGCCGCTTGTAGTGCTTTAAAAGGTCTTTCCCGCATTCCTAAGACTGTGAATAAAGACTTTCTGTCTCTTGCCAAGTTCCTGAAAATTCAAATAACAACGGCTTGAAAGAAACAATGAAAGGTTCACTGTAATCTATTGAAGCTTTCCAGTGTTCCATCAAGATCTATCTGCTTCTGATCCTTGCGGCCTCTGGACCCTGGACCCTGGACCCATCAACGTCCTCCTCCTTCTCATCCCGTCCTTCCTCCTCTCTCCACGCACTTCTGCCATGTTCGCATAGAGTTCTTACGCAATGGGCAATGGGCAATGGACATAGTTCTACGCAACAGAACGAGTGAGAGTGCTGTTGGGCGTCTGGCCTTTGGTCTTCTAACGTTGGCTGCGAAGGTCTGCTAACTACAGCTTTATTGCATCATCTTGGGAAGAGAGGCCAATCCTCTTCTTTCAAGGACAAGATCCATTAAGGACAGTCATCCTCGCTAGAGTGGAACTTCGTTCGTCGTCGAGGGCTTTCTTGCAACTTCTTTGACACCCTGTGCTGAGCTCTTCTCTGAGGTCACAAAAGGATTTGTCGGCCTGCTCTCTTCTGTAGGTAGTAATTGCTTGTCCCGGTACCCCTCATTTAGGATTCTTCCTTGTGGCGCTGAAGCTGAATGCTCAGGCGCTTTAGTCTAGCCTTATTTGTGGCAAGTGCCGCTATCTGGCTTCACACACACTTTCTGGCTTCAAATAAGCCTCAGCCGCAAGACCTTGTACCACCCAAAGAAGAAGTAAGCGATCTGGACCCTAAGGGTTCCTTGGACAAGCAAGAAATGGCGTTTCGGTCGCGTATTGTAAAGCAAGTCGTACTGTCAGTGGAGCAGGGGGAAGGAGTTGGAGCGAGAGTCAGAAGGAGTATTGGGAGGCCGGAGCTCCGGAACTTTGACCCTTTCCTAATGTTGGATGAGTTCAAGTCTGGCCCTCCGTCTGGTTTTCCTGACCACCCCCATCGAGGGTTTGAGACTGTCACTTATATTCTGCCATCAAGCAAGGGATATTTTCAGCATGAGGACTTCTGCGGCCACAAGGGGACCATTGGCCCTGGAGATCTGCAGTGGATGACAGCGGGAAAGGGCATCGTACACTCAGAAATGCCACTTGGAGACGAGATCTCACATGGACTGCAGCTCTGGATCAATCTATCTGCTAAGGATAAAATGTGTGACCCAGCCTATCAAGAGCTAAAGAAGGAGGATGTCCCTCGCGTCACCAAGGATGGCGTCACCGCAATCGTTATTGCAGGCGAGGCCCTTGGAATCAAGAGCCCTGTGTATACCAGAACTCCAGTTCACTATATCCATTTCCAGTTGGAACCCAATGCCGTTGTCAACCAGCCGATCCCTGAGGGCTGGAACGCGTTTGCCTACACCATAGAAGGCAAAGTCTCATTTGGAGGCAGCAAACCTATTGGACCCCATCACACCGTGACGCTGGAGCAATATGGAGAGGGAATCACACTATCTAGCGGGGAGGAAAGTGCTGAATTTGTACTCATATCAGGCCAGCCTCTGAATGAGCCCGTGATGCAGTACGGCCCTTTTGTGATGAA